>JAJPUD010007506.1:78589-106235 GCA_023553655.1 Myrmecobius fasciatus | reverse complement strand
ACCCATTCATTCTTCAGGATTAGATTATTTAATTTCCAATTACCTTTTGGTTTATTTTCTCCTGGCCTTATATTGCATGTGATTTTTATTGCATCATGATCTGAAAAGGATGCATTTACTATTTCTGCCTTTCTGCATTTGATTTTAAGGTTTTTATGCCCTAATACATGGTCAATTTTTGTATAGGTTCCATGGACTGCTGAGAAAAAAGTAAACTCCCTACTGTCTCCATTCAACTTTCTCCATAGATCTATCATACATAACTTTTCTAACAATTGGTTTATCTCCCTAGTTTCTTTCTTGTTTATTTTGTAGTTTGATTTATCTAATTCTGAGAGAGCAAGGTTGAGATCCCCCACTAGTATCGTTTGGCTGTCTATTTCTTCTTGCATCTCTCTTAATTTCTCCCCTAGGAATTTGTGTGCTATTGCACTTGGTGCATATATATTTAGTATAGATATTGCTACATTATCTATGGTACCCTTTAAAAAAATATAGTTTCCTTCCTTATCTCTTTTGATTAGATCTATCTTGGCTTTTACTTGATCTGAGATAAGGATTGCTACCCCTGCTTTTTTTTGTTCGCCTGAAGCATAATAGGTCCTGCTCCAGCCTTTTACCTTCATCCTATATGTGTCACTATGTTTTAGATGTGTTTCTTGTAGACAACATATTGTGGGATTCTGGTTTTTAATCCAGTCTGCTATCCGCTTCCGCTTTATGGGAGAGTTCATCCCATTCACATTCACAGATAGAATAACTAACTCTTTATTTCCTGCCATCTTATTTACCCAAGTTATGTTTTCCCCTTTCCTTTCCCCTTTCTCCCTTCCCCCCTCCTCAGTACTTTGCTTTTGATGACCCCCTCCCCCAAACAATACTCCACCCTTTAGATCCCCTCCCCCTGTTTTTACTCCTTTCCCCTGATTCTTCTATTTTCCCTTCTATTAGTTTGTCCCTTACTTTTCCTCCTTTCCCTCCCACTTCCCTCTAGCAACAGACAAGTTTCTATGTGAAATCAAATGTCTGATATACACTTTTAGAGCCCAATCTGATGAGAGTAAGATTTACACAGTGCTCGTCTCCCTCCCCTCTTTCTCTCAATTATATTAGGTTTTCTTTGCCTCTTCAAGTGATTTTACCTTGTTTTTACCTCCTTTTTTTTAGATCTTATTTTACCACTTTTTCCCTCTTTTCCCCAGTATGACAACCTTTTCCCCTCTAGTTCTCTTTTTCATATTAGCAAAGTAATATTTAGTTAATTATACCCCCAAACTTTGAGTATCCCCCTAGTAAAAATAAAGTTCTCAAGAGACCTTTCCTTTTTACCTTTTTATGTATCTCTTGAGTTCTGTGTTTGGGTGTCGAATTTTTTGTTCAGATCCGGTCTTTTCATTAGAAATAGGTGAAATTCACCTATATCATTGAATGACCATCTTCTTCCCTGGAGGATAATGCTCATTCTAGCTGGATAGGTTATTCTTGGCTGTAATCCAAGTTGCTTTGCCCTTCGGAATATCTGGTTCCAGGCCCTTCGATCCTTCAGTGTGGAAGCTGACAGATCCTGACAGATTCTAATTATTGATCCTCGGTATTTGAATTGTTTCTTTCTAGCTGCTAGCAGAATCTGTTCCTTGGTGCTATAGTCCTGAAATTTAGCCACGATATTCCTTGGGGTTTTAATTTTGGGGTCTCTTTCAGGAGGTGATCGGTGAATTCTTTCAATGCTGATTTTGCCCTTTGATTCTACAATCTCAGGGCAGTTTTCTTTCAGGATTTCCTGGAAGATAGTGTTTAGATTCTTTTTTTGATCATGGCTTTCAGGAAGTCCAATAATCCTTAGATTGTCTCTCCTAGATCTATTTTCTAAGTCAGTTGTTTTTCCTAGGAGATATTTCATATTTTCTTCTAATTTTTCATTTTTTTGTTTTTGTTTGACTGATTCTTCAAGTCTTAGTGAGTCATTCACTTGCATTTGTTCAATTCTTATTTTTAAGGTGTTGTTTTCTTCAGTTACCTTTTTAAGTTCCTTTTGTAACTGGCCAATTTGTTCACTGCACTCTTTTTCCACTTCACTAATTTTATTTTTTAATAAATTGGTGTCTTTTTCATATCTCTTTTGCAGAGCATCATATCCTTCTTGCAAGATACTGTATCCTTCTTGCACTGATTTCAATTTATTTTCCCATTTATCCTCCAGCTCTCTTTTGAGGTTCTTTATGCAATCTTCCAGAAAGGCCTTTTGAAACGGGGACCAGTGATGGTCGTGGCTGTTTTTTTCTGGATTTTTGTCTAAAGAAACCTCTGTATCTGAGGTCGTTTCTTTGCCTTGATAAAAGCTGTCTATGGTGAGAGCTCTCTTTTGCTTCTTCATCATTTTTTTTTTTTTTTAGACAGAGTGGGTATCTCTTTAAGGTAGGGGGAAAAAAAACCTCGGCTGAAGACGCTTTGCCCTGGGGCACTTCGGCGAGTTGATTTAAGGTGCTGGGCCAGTGGGGGCTAGGACTAAGTCCGAATTACTCCTTAAACAAGGCAAGTCTGCCAGAACACCTGCCCCCAATCAGGGCAGAGTGTCCCGAGTGCCTCAGATAAACTCCAGGTGTTTGGAATTTGGAGTTTGGAGTTTGGAATTTCTTACAGGATGAGCCGAGCCGAGTCCCACCCTCACTTCCGGCCTGCACAGTTGTAGTCTATTTATCTCTCTGTCCGAGTCCGACTAACCTGATATGAAGTTATCCAGAGAGCCGTGCCCAAATATTTCTGAGTTCGTTGACTTGAAGATCAGTTCAGAGGCTTATTTTATTGTTGATTTGAGAGAAGATCGGAGGAGAGGCAGAAAGTCACCTTTTCACTCCGCCATCTTGGCTCCGCCCCCCCAATAGCCAATCGGTTTTATTTTCAAAAAACTCATCAAACATTCCCCATATTCTCTTTCTTAAAATTTTGCTCATTATTAGGTTTTCAAAGGAAGGGGAAACATAACTAATATTTTCATAACATTTAGTTCTAGGAGAAAAAGGAAACCATATAATAAAATCACCTTCATTTACAGAAAAAGGAATTCAGGCCCAAAGGACTTAAATATTTTGCCCACAGTCACAGAGATATTACATAACAAAGTCATCCAATGAACTCAAGTCTCTTTTGATTCCAAATCTAGAGCTCTTTTCCATTCAAGCTCAGTTAATCATTTTCATGCTAAAGCTTTAGAAAATAATATTAAATTTGTCTTTACATAATAAATTCTTATAAAAATTAATTTAAAAACAAAAACTTCAAAACAAAACTTCAAAAAAAATTTTTTAAAACTGGTCAAATTTATAAAACTATTATTACCTAGAAACAAAGAAAGAAACAAATGAAGGAAGGAAGGAAGGAAGGAAGGAAGGAAGGAAGGAAGGAAGGAAGGAAGGAACAAAGGAACAAAGGAAGGAAAAGAGGAAGGGAAAGAGAGAGGTGGAAGGGAAGGAGAGGAGAAAGAAAGAAAGAAAGAAGAAAAGAAAAAAGAGAAAGGAAGGAAGAAACAGCAACAGTAACAACAGCAACAGCAGCAGCAGCAACAACACTAATAACAACCATTTAATCATGGGACATAACAGAGATAACTCTTAAAAAAGCTTGTACCTGTGGAATCCAGGACATATAACAAGGGAGAACCGAAGATACACTGGGAGAGTCATGCTGGTTTTCAGAGAGTCGATTTCCATCAAAACTACATCCTTCCAATAATAAGCCACTGATCTGTATTAGAAATGTATAAAATATTCACTTCTAAGTCATGCTATAAGTAATTATAATACATCTTAATAAGGTCAAATCATAAGCAACAATCCAAAGAGTGGCAAACCAAAAATTCTTATATGTGAGAAAAGTGCTACTTTATGATAAGGCATCAGTTTTCATGGCAAATTTTCTTGGAACTCAACGCTCATTTTTAGTAAATACTTCAGCATTTACTGTAACTATGCATCAGATAGATTTAACTATAGGTGGCAAAGATTGATGAGAACATACTGATCTTTGCAAAATACACAGTCAATAAGAGAAAAGCAAATCAAAACTTTGGGATGTTCTCTTCAGACATTTGGCATCACTCAAGCAACAGAAGATTTTTTTACATGCATAAAATAAAATGCAATTGAGTTAAGTATTATATTATTTGAATTATTCAAATGTGCACTATATATTTCTATTTGGCTAGAACCATTTACCATATTTTACATTATCATAATTTCAAACAGTGCAGATTTTACTATATATGATCACTCCATGGTACTCCTTAATTATACTAAATGGGATGTAGCTATAGAAGCAACAGCAAAATAAGAGACAGACCTTGATGAGGAAGTTATAGACATGGTCACAACTACTAGAAACTTCTTAACACCAAAGTTCTTAGCATCCTTAAAAGGTTCTATCAGTGGAAATGACATTAAAGTCAAACAACACCCAGCATCTACTTGATTTCTGCAGTCTTGGGACCATGGGACCTTTCTATATGATTTATAGCTAAAACTTCCCATACATGTTATCCTCAGTAAAACATGATCTCTTCTAAAACAAGGATTGTTTCTCTTTTTCCATTTGTAATCCTAGTACTTTGCACATAAAAATACTTAAAGCTTTTTCTTTACTTCATTCAAATTCATCTTAACCATTCTTGATTCTTCAGCTGTGAGTACCCATTTTCCCAAAAATTTAGCTTCTAAGTACAGTATTTGCATGTGCTTTTTTATATATATGTTGCCTCCTGATAGTCAACAAACATTTATTAATTGTGTACTATGTACTAAACACTGTGCTAAGAACTGGAGACAAGAATTTAAACTCCTTGAGGGCAGAAAAATAATTTGTAAATTTGTAGCATTGTAAAGCAGTAACTGGAACAGATTAGACACTTAATACATATTGATAATTAATAGATTGTTCATTCAAGTCTGACTTCATGACCCCACGAACTATACTGTCTATGGGTTTTATATTGACAATTTCCTTCTCCATTAGATTAAGGCAAACACACATTCAGTGACTTATTCAGGGTCATATAGCTAATAAGAATCTCCACACCTAGTACTTTATCTACTGAGCCACCTAGGAACCTCCTACTCTCTGTATCTAGTAAGTGATTAATAACTATTAGACTGATCTGAAGTGTAAAATATCTTCATGAAGGACAATATCAATTTATCTACGACAATAACTATATTTTAATAATTATTTATGGAGGAGATTGAGAAGATGGCAGACTAAATCAGAAAATCACAATATCTCCAGATTTTCACTACAAATGAAATAAAATTTCACCTCAGAATAAATGGAGAATAGTAAAAACAATAAAAGTTGGGGCAGAATAGAGAACCAGAGCAGGACCAAAGCAAGACGCCAGGATAGAGGTTTAGCTGGTGTGAAGTGTAAACACCTCTAGGCCAGTTCCACTGAAAGAGCAAGCAGCAAGCCCTGGCACCAGCTGGGTTGGGAGGGACTCAGTGCCAGCCACAGGACCTTTCACCATCCCAGCAGTGGGGGAAGTCTGGCATCTGAGTCTAGAAGCTTGAGGGAACCTCAAGGGTGCTGCTGCCATGCATGCCCAGTGAGTGCAGAGGGGGTGGGGCGGGGACTTTGCCCACTGTGGGCCTTTAACAGGAGTGTAGAGTTCTAGGTTTGGGCTTCCAGGCTAGAGGAGAAAACTGAAGGAAGAACTGAGGCCAGAGGTACCATCCCCCACACCCCAGGATTAGAGGTGATTACATTAACAAGGAAGCAAAACAAACAGCAAACAAAAATGAACAGGCAAAGGAGAAAGTGCCCAATAACAAAAAGTTATTACAAGATTAGGGAAAACTCAGGTTCATCTTCAGAGGAAGGTACTGAAATAAAAAAGCCTCTCCTACCCCAAAGAGTAATATCTCCTGCTCAAAAAGAATTCATAGAAGAATTTTTTTAAAAAGACTTTAAAAATCAAAAGAGAGAGATTGAGGCAAAACAAAAACAAAAATATGAACAATACAAGAAAAACAAGAAGATTATGTAAAGAAAGAGATCCATAATCTTAAGGAAAAAAATGACTTCTGAAAACTAGAACTGGGTAAAGAGAAGACTGAACTTAAAAGAAACTAAGAAATAATAAAAAAATATAAAGAATGAAAAAAATAGAAGAGAATATGAGACATCTCAAAAGAAAAACAACAGATCTGGAAAATATAAAAAAATTAGAAAAAACATAATAATAATTGGACTACCCAAAAACTACAACCAAGAAGAGAATCTTGATATAATAATAAAAGAAATCATTAAAGAAAATTTTCCTGAAGTTTCAGAAGAGGGAAAAGTAGAAATAGAAAAAAATCCACTGATCACCAACTGAAAGAGATTATATGAGGAAATCCTGTGCAAGTACCATAGCTAAATCCTGAAACCCCCAGGAATGTTAGAAGACATTCTGAACATTAAGAAATAAATAATTCAGGGCAGCTAGGAAGAACAATGGATAGAGCACCAGCCCTGAAGGCAGGAGGACCTGAGTTCAAATCTGCACTCAGACACTTAACACTTCCTGGCTGTGTGACACTGGGCAAGTCACTTAACCCCAAATGCCTCAGCAATAACTAAATAAATAATTAAAATACAATGGAATCATAATTAGAATTGTACAAGACCTGGTAATGGCTAAGTTAAAAGACAGCAGTTCTTGGAATACTATATATCAAACAGCCAAAGAACTAGGTTTGGCACTGAAAATATATCCAGGAAAAATTAAACATAATCATAAATGGAAAAAAAAAGTATGTTAAGAAAAAATAAATTGCCAGATTTTCAGGATTTTTTTTTTTGCAAACAAACCTGAACTTAAGAGAAAAGTCAACATATGAAAGTCAACATCAAAGACTAAATTTCAAGGGATTTAATAAGGACAAATTGTTTGTTTTATACATGGAAATATAAATAAACCATATTATATTCTAAGATTGTTGTTAGTAATAATGTAGTTCAAAAGAAAGATTTGGGTTAGAGCTGTGATTTTTAAAAGTAAAACCATGTAGGAAAAGGTAAAAAACATAAATTATGTTATATGAATGGGGGTGTAAGAGCAAGAACTAACACCAAGGAATTAAAAGGGAACAAGAGGTGATAGGTCTGAAATCCTATTCACATGGGAAAGGATTAAAGAGGGAAAAATAAATATATATCTAGAATGGTATAAAACTCCAAATTTTATAAAGAAATAAGAAAGGGAAGGAACAGAATAAGGTAGGGTACAGAAGGATGTGTAGATTAATGGGAATGGGATAAAGAAGGAGGGAAAAGGTAAGGAGAGAAAACAAGGGAGCTATCCTTGAAATGAAAGGAGGTTATATAAAAAGTAAGCTAACAGAAGTAAAGCAGAAGAGTTACCTTGATAGGAAACAAAAAATATACACAAATACAATAACAATAATCAATAGTACAATTTATAAGAAAAGAAAGATAGGAATCTCAAAGTCAAAGTTAAAAATAATTCAATCAAAAGAGAGAAATCTACATTATATGTTAGCCATATTAATATTGTTATGATGTTGCTCTCGATTCATGTTTGCTTGTTTTGTGTTTCCTTTATCTGATTTGTCTTTCCCCTAGAAGAGTAAACAAATGTGGAAAAGATGTAAGGCCAGAAATTTCAGGCTTTGCATCTGTCCTTTTGAAGTATAGAGTTCCAGATTTCAATGACTTGGTATGGTAAGCTACTGATGAGGAGCAGGAGCATCACAGGAATATCAGAGCCATAGGACAGGTGACAGTCTCTGACATGGCCACTAATTGTGTCAAAGTTATATGTAGTAAACTAGCTAAGATCATTGCCATCTTTTGGGCACCCTATCTTGGGGATAGTGTTGATAACAAGACTTTTTTTTTAGGGCTGCCTTTATTTTATTTTATTTTTTCTTATTAAAGCTTTTTATTTGTATAACATATGTATGGGTAGTTCCCCAGCATTGATCTTTACAAAGCTTTCCATTACAAATTTTACCCCCAGTCCCCTCCCCTCCCCTAGATGGCAGGAAGTCCACTACATGTCAATAATATTGAAATACTTGACAAGTTGTGCAAGAAAAATCCTATCTACAAGAAAAAAAAAAAAGAAAATCAGAGAAAGGAAACACAATGCAAGCAAACCTCAATAGAGATCATGAAAATGTTACGCTGTGGTTCGTATTTCATATCCCTCTCTCTGGGTGTATATGGTCTTCTTCACTGAACAATTGGAACTGGTTTGAGACAATTCTTTGTTGCAGAGAGCCATGTCCATCAGAATTGATCATCATGTAATACTGTTGTTGCCGTGTATAATGATCTCCTGGTTCTGCTCGTTTCACTCAGCATCAGTTCATGCAAGTCTCTCCAGGCCTCTCTGAAATCGTCCTGCTGGCCATTTTCTTATAGAACAATAATATTCCATAACATTCATATACCATAATTTATTCAGCCACTCTCCAATTGATGGGCATCCCTTCAGTTTCCAGTTTCTAGCCACTACAAAAAGGGCTGCCACAAACATTCTTGCACATGTGGGTCCCTTTCCCTCCTCTAAGATCTCTTTGGGATATAGGCCCAATAGAAACACTGCTGGGTCAAAGGGTATGCACCGTTTGATAACTTTTTGAGCGTAGCTCCAAATTGCTCTCCAGAATGGTTGGATCCGTTCACAGTTCCACCAACAATGTATTAGTGTCCCAGTTTTCCCACATCCCCTCCAACATTCATCATTATCTTTTCCTGTCATTTTAACCAATCTGACAGGTGTGTAGTGGTACCTCAGAGTTGTCTTAATTTGCATTTCTCTGATCAATAGTGATTTGGAGCAACTTTTCATATGACTAGAGATGGTTTTAATTTCATCATCTGAAAATTGTCTGTTCATATCCCTTGACTACTTATCTATTGAAGGGTGGCTTAAATTCTTATATATATGAGACAATTCTCTATATATTTTAGAAATGAGGCCTTTATCAGAACCATTAAATGTAAAGATGATCTCCCAGTTTGATGCTTCCCTCCTAATCTTGTCTGCATTAGTTTTATTTGTACAGAAACTTTTTAACTTAATATAATCAAAATTATCTATCTGGTGTTCAATTAGGAGTTCCAGATCTTCTTTGGACATAAATTTATTCCATCTCCACAGGTCTGAGAGGTAAACTATACTACATTCCTCTAATTTGCTTACAATATCACTCTTTATATCTAGATCATGAACCCATTTAGATCTTATCTTGGTATGTGGTAACAAGACTTGTTTTGCAGCACCATTTCCTATCAGCCAGAATACAGTCTTCTTTGGCCCTCTATTTGAAGAATAATACTAAATTTCTGAGCCTCTAGAGGCCTTTGTTGAGAAACTGTTCTCTTCTTTCACAAGGTTTAGATAAGGAACCTCCCAGCATCCAGAAATTCAATAGTACCACAAAGTAAACAAGAAAATTCCTTTCTTCCAGGTAAATGTTCATTCATCATAATTATGTTATATGATAGTACCATCTTATCTATGCTATTAAAATACCTCCCAACAATATCATTTTTTGTTTCCCAGATAAGGAAAACATTTTTGGATTATTTCTTTCCTAAAGACTCAAGAGATTTTGGGTTGAAATGGTCTTTCTGGAATCTCTCAGAAAGGATGAGATCCACTGACAGCTCTATAATTTAACTAGTACATGTAATCAGTTGGGAATTAAAGAATAGTGACAAAAACTAATGGAGGGAAGCATTAAATCAAATATAGAGAATTGTCTCATATAAATAAGAATTCAAGCCACTCTTCAATAGATAAGTGGTCAAGGGATATAAACAATTTTCAGATGATGAAATTAAAACCATCTCTAGTCATATGAAAAGTTGCTACAAATCACTATTGATCAGAGAAATGCAAATTAAAACAACTCTGAGGTACCACTACACACCTGTCAGATTGGTTAAAATGACAGGAAAAGATAACAATGAATGTTGGAGGGGATGTGGGAAAACTGGGACACTAATACACTGTTGGTGGAACTGTGAACAGATCCAACCATTCTGGAGAGCAATTTGGAGCTACGCTCAAAAAGTTATCAAACTGTGCATACCCTTTGACCCAGCAGTGTTTCTATTGGGCCTATATCCCAAAGAGATCTTAGAGGAGGTAAAGGGACCCACATGTGCAAGAATGTTTGTGGCAGCCCTTTTTGTAGTTGCTAGAAACTGGAAACTGAATGGATGCCCATCAATTGGAGAGTGGCTGAATAAATTATGGTATATGAATGTTATGGAATATTATTGCTCTGTAAGAAACGACCAGCAGGACGATTTCAGAGAGGCCTGGAGAGACTTGCATGAACTGATGCTGAGTGAAATCAGCAGAAACAGGAGATCATTATACACAGCAACAACAGTATTACATGATGATCAATTCTGATGGACATGGCTCTCTGCAACAAAGAATTGTCTGAAACCAGTTCCAATTATTCACTGAAGAAAACCATATACACCCAGAGAAAGGAATATGAAATATGGACCACAACATAACATTTTCATGATCTCTATTGAGGTTTGCTTGCATTGTGTTGCCTTTCTCTGATTTTCTTTTTTTTTTCTTGTAGATAGGATTTTTCTTGCACAACTTGTCAAGTATTTCAATATTATTGACATGTAACGGACTTCCTGCCATCTAGGGGAGGGGAGGGGACTGCGGGTAAAAGTTGTAATGGAGAGCTTTGTAAAGATCAATGCTGGGGAACTACCCATACATATGTTATACAAATGAAAAGCTTTAATTTTAAAAAAAAAAAAAGAATAGTGACAGTGATGTGCTACATGAAGAGACAAAGTGTGAAATAATGCACTATGAAGAATATTTTGGTTTGTATACTCCTGGAAACAGGATAGACTACATATTCTTAACTTACATTTTGTTAAAAGTCCCAGGCTTTATCAAACTGTGCATACCCTTTGATCCAGCAGTGTTTCCACTGGGCTTGTATCCCAAAGAGATATTAAAGGAAGGAAAGGGACCGACATGTACAAAAATGTGTGTGGCAGCCCTTTTTGTAGTGGCTAAAAACTGGAAACTGAATGGATGCCCATCATTTGGAGAGTGGCTGAATAAATTATGGTATATGAATGTAATGGAGAATTATTGTTCTGTAAGAAATGACCAGCAGGATGATTTGAGAGAGGCCTGGAGAGACCTACATGAACTGATGCTGAGCAAAATGAGTGGAACCAGGAGATCATTATACATGGTAACAACAAAACTATATGATGATCAATTCTTATGGACATGGTTCTCTTCAATAATGAGATGTTTGAAACTAGTTCCAGTTGTTCAGTGATGAAGAAAGCCATATACATCCAGAGAGATCTGAAAGTGGACCACAACATAACATTTTCATGCTCTCTATTGATGTTTGCTTGCATTATGTTTTCCTTTTCAGGTTTTTTTTTCCTTGTAGATCGGATTTTTCTTGTACAGCAAGATAACTGTATAAATATGTATACACATATTCGATTTGTCAAGTATTTTAATATAATTAATATGTATTAGACTTCCTGCCATCTAGAGGAGAGGGTGGAGGAGAAGGAGGGAAAAATTTGTAACAGAAAGCTTTGCAAGGGTCAATGATGAAAAATTACCCATGCATATGTTTTGCAAATAAAAAGTTTTAATAAAAAAGGAAAAAAATAAAAAATAAAAGTCCTATGCTTCATATATTAAGAATATTCCATTTTTTTGAATGACCAAAGTATAAAATTGGATCTCTATTCTTTTTTTTTTTTTGCTTTTTGCTGAGGCAATTGGGGTTAAGTGACTTGTCCAGGGTCACACAGCTAGGAAGTGTCTGAGACCAGATTTGAACTCAGGTCCTCCTGACTTCAGGGCTGGTGCTCTAACCACTGCGCCACCTAGATGCCCCTGGATCTCTATTCTTAATGTTTTAATATTACCTGTGTTATTTGGACAAGTGCTTAAAAACTCTCTAGGTCTCAGTTTTCTCACCAGTAAAATGAGAGGACTTCACTAAGTGACCTTTAAGATCCCTTCTAGCTCTAAATCTATGATCTAGAGGTTATGGAGTCTCAAAAGCAACAGATGATGCTTTTATAATTCAGAAAAGAAAGTGTAAATCATTTTAATATGGTAAACTACAACTGACACTCAGCATACCAATCTGCTATATAAGCAAGAAAATGTGTTCTGCATGTGAGAATGTGTTGTCTATGTACTAAATATCCTTATTTTGCTTCTTCAGGGGGTTATGTTTATATATTTATACTTTCAATACAAAGGATTAAGAAACAAATTATTAAGTAATAAAAAAACCCTTAGCAATTCTTTCAGCTCTAGTACCATAGAGGATGTATAATTTATACACTATGAATGGGAGAAAAAAATTGGAACAAGTGTGATTTCATTACTATCTTCATGAAATGAAAACATGGACTTTGATTTATATAGCATCAAAGCACAGTGGATGTCATTTAAATTTTAAATGAGAAATAAAGCATCCTCCAAAAGCACATACACTAGGAATATTTTATTTAGAAAAGCTGTCAAGATATTCAAATAAATTAATCTCATTTTTTCTCAAATTCAACAATACAACTTTAAAATGACAAAGATGATACTTTTAAATAATTTATTATCAGAACTTGTATAAAGGTGTTAAATTTTCTCAAAATATACCTCATTTTAAGGTGAAGTATTTCAATAGTTCAAGAATTTGTCAATTCATCACTGTGGATACACAATTGCTATATATACACAAAACATATAAAAAGTACATAGTCTTTGAGAACTGCTGTGGCCAGCCTGGAGCCTTTCCAAATTCTGCTAGGTTTGTACTTAGACCACAATTAATAGTCCCATCACCAAGCTCAAACTTGAAGTTTTTCTGGCTTGATAGGATCTGCTAGAGCTTATGCTCTCCTATCTCAGACATTGAAAATTCAGGCTCTCCTCCATAGCACAAACAGGCATTGGAAAGAAATTTAGTGATGAGTACCTGAATTAAAGAAATACAATAAATCTAATGGAATGAATACAGAACTGCAACTTATTACTGGGTTAAATAGCTTTCACTGAAAGAAGGATTAAGGAGACACAGACTGTTTAATATGAAACATAAGAAAAAGTAATAAAATATTTCTAAGGCCATATCTATAATCAATGTATCAATTCAGTTGTCAACCTGTGCTAGCTCTTCAGGCACATATCAGAACTTTCAATGACCTGTTTTCAAGGGATCACAGCTCAGAACCAGGAACAGGAAGTACAAACTGAGATTGGATTTAAGAGTCAAAAACCAATAGATTAAGATTGTTGATATGTGAAACTAAGAGGAGAATGTATCATTTGCTAGTCATGCCTAATAAGATGTTGCTTAGAAGTATTATCTTGGGACACTCAGGCTAATCATGTGTAGCCAGAGACACACAGTGTGATGTAGTAGAGAAAGTGCTAGCCTCTAAGTCAGGAAGATCTAGGTTCAATTTATACCTTTTGAAATATATTCATGGTATAACCCTGAGAAAGTCTCATCACCCATCATCATCATCATCATCATCGTCATTATTGTTACTATCATCATCACAACTGCCACAAAATATTAGTGTTTATGTAGTATTTTAAGTTTTGTATAGCACTTTACACATATTATTATAGTTGATCCTCACAATAACTCTATGAGGTAGATACTCTTAGTATGCCCATTTTAGAGAGGAGGAAATTAAAACACAGAGATATTAAGTGATATGCCCAGGATCATAGAACTAAATGTCTGGGGACAAGATTCAAACAGATCTTCTTGATTCCTAGTCCAACAATTTATCCACTGAACTACCTCACTGCATGTGACAATTCTTTAAAGCATTAAATTGCAAAGAAGCTGGCAAGCAGCACTAGTTTCTCGTTTGGAGTTCACTATACTAGTGAAATTACAGGTCAAATTCCAGATAAATATATCTGAATCTAAAAAAATATATGTTATATGCAAAAATTTTATACTAAAATATTTATATTACATATCATAATATTCCTATTATATACAAATAAATTCTATTCATTCCTTTTTTTAAATCGTTTAGAAAACTTCTCTGGAATTAAATGAAAGTAAACTCACCCCTAAATACTTAGTATAAAACAATAAATACATTAGTATAAAGTATGTATATATTTACAGAAAAGATATTGTGAATAGTGCTATAAACAAATTCACAATTTATACTAATATTTACCTGTCATATTTTACATTCAGGATATATATGAAGATAAACTGAGGTATAAAGAGTATATGTATATATGTATATAGATAGATAGATATAATATAGTATATCATTTATACACATCCTACACCCATATGTATAACAATTATTTGTTATATTAAAGGTTTAGAGAAAATCTGTTCTAATCATTAATTCCTTTATATACATGGCACCAGTCCCTAAGTAAGGAAAAAATTACAGAAAATAGATCTCAGAAGAATTTTATTGAAAGGATTACTTATTGAGGTTGCCTACTAACATCTATGATAATGTACTACTTTAATTAAACTTAATTATTGGATCAAAGAGACCTCAATGTGCATTCCTATAATATAACCCTTCTTCTAACTATTTTTTAATTTTTTTGCTTGTAAGATGTACTTATTTCAATTTAACAAATTTAACAATTCAATTTAACAAAATAACTACAGAACATATTATTATAACAAAAAACTGTGTGCCCCGAATTGCCCTTTATCTATGAATTTTAAGTCAAAATGAATAGCTTATTGCTAACACCTGATATTATCTAAAAAGATTGGCAAGTCTTTCCTTGAATATCACCAATAATATGATCACAAAACTTCCTTTTTTCCCTCCACTTTTTTTTTCCTGAGCACCTGGAACTTTTGTCTATCTTTTGCCATACAGCTAAAGAAAAAACATGGGCTTCGGTTCTTCTGTTTGCAAACATAAAATAACAAAGTCACACACGGATTTGGTGGGGAAAATATAGGTTCTGGTCAGTGACTATGTTTTTTTTACTCCAAAACTACTCAACTATATTAAACATGTTAATAGTTCCTTTTTCAAATTTCACAGTTAATGACTAAATGGTTCTCTATATTAGAAAATGAATGTATATTTTTAAAAACATGTTTTGTTGACAGTTTTAAAAGACTGAATTTTTTTTATGATCACAGAAAAACTACTCCATCCAGCTATGACTGTTTCAGTATACAACGTACCTGTGAATCAATTACATTTTTAAGGAACCATATATACTAATAAGAACACTTGTTTTTACTTAGAAATCTGTTAGTGCCAGCAACAGCAGACTTCTTGTTCACTAAAAATTGGCCGCAAATCATCCATTCACTTCATAGTTGACTTTAAATAACTTGACAACTTGATTTCTACTAATTTAAATGTGAACATTTTTGTTTCAATCTATACTTGGAACACACATAAGTGTTGAACCAAAAGTCTGGAAAGACCTGAGCTTCAATCCAGCTCTGATTATTTAGTAATTGTACAACTCTGGGATCATTTAACATCCCTGACTTAGTTTCTTTGTCTGTAAAATGGTGATACTGTCTCAGGATCATGTTTTATAAATAAAGGATATGACTTGATCTTAGTGAACTTAGTTGTAGACATATTTTAGGAGCCACATAGGTAGTCTAGAAGTTTTACATATTTAGAAGTTTTTGGCCAGGATGATGAAGGGGCTAGAAGCCATGACATACAAGGTTCAAAAGAAAGAATCTAGGGACATTTGGAATAAAGAAAACAGGAAGGGACATGATCACTGAGATCAGATATCTGAAGGACTCACAGAAAACCATAATGAGTTGTTCTTGGCCCTAAAAGGAAGAAATGGGAATAAGAAGTAAAATATTAAAAACAAAACAAAACAGAAGCTTGATTTAAGGAGAGAGAAAAAAAATTTCTAACAATTTTTACCCCCAAATAGAATGGGCTACATTGGGGGACTATGAATAATTGTATTACTATTTCTTCATTACTTCAGTTAATTTTTTTCCTTTTTATATTTAGATGGCTTAGAGTATATACATTTAAAATTGCTATATTTGTTGTTTGTGGTTTAGTTTAACATGATATGATTTCTTTATTTATATGATGACGGTTCATTTTTGCTTTCTCTGATAGTATGAGAGCAAATTCTGCTTTTGAGGATTTAGTTAAAACATAGTAAATTCTGTTTCAACTTTTCATTTTTATTCTATATATGTTTGCTTTTTAAATGTATTACTTGCTCCTTAGCAAGAGAAGGCAGAGTTAACTATTCAATCTAATCATATTTAGAATTATGAGTTAGGTTTCTATGTTCCTCATTGTGTGTCTCTAGTCTTTTTTTTTTTGTCTGAATTAAGATGTTTTTAATTCCTTCCTCTCTGAATTCTGTATTTTGTTTCTATTATTAGCTGTGCTTGTTCTACATTAAAGTAATATTCTTCAGACATTCTTCTCCTCACCTCAGTTCATACTTCTTGTGTTTAATAATGTTGATGGAACTATTTGAAATTTTCCTGTGGTCCATATTTAATCCCTTGCTCTCTATATGATCTTTTTCTTTCCCATTTTCCATTCATCTCCTCTCACAACCTATGCTCTCCCACTGTTCTAAATGTCACTTGTCCCTAGAATCTCTTATTTCCCATCTCCTGAGGCTAGGTATTATTCATAAAGGAACAATACTTGTTCAGACAAAGTGTTCTTGGAGAGACATTTTATTTCTTGTATTTTTCTTGTAAAATGGTGATGTTTTTCTTATTGTTAGGTTTTTGTTTTTTTTGTTGTTGTTGTTTATCATGATCATCTTGTAAGTCTACAATCTTTAACTTAGCTCTTTTGCATCTTGTCTTCAAGATCAATGTGTTTTGCTTCATTAAAGATCAAATATCCTTTTAATTTTATCACTCTTTTGTTTCACTTCTTCCAGATTATCCTCCATTATATTTGCATTTCCAATCTGTTTTTCTCTTTAAATTTTTTGCAGTCACTTGCCATCATAGATCCAAATTCTTCAGTTCTGCTCATTATTTCTGTTCTTCAAGTCACAAATTCTGTCATTTTTTTAAATTACTCTCAAGATTCTAATTTCTATCTTAAATCAATGTGAAACATTCTACTATAGTTCCATGCTTTCTTGGAATTTTACAGTTAAGTGTTTCATCAGATATTGTTTAATTTTCTTTTGGGGGAGAGGCAATATTTACTGAGAGGTTAATAATGATTTAAATTGTCTTTGTACTCATTTTTTCCTGATTTTTGTATCACATAAGTTGATTTATCTCTAGGTTTTAATATAAATTCTTCTTTCCCCTTTGAGATTTTCAATGATTCTAGTCTTTACTCGGGCAGCTAAGTGGCACATTGGATAGAGCATTGGAACTGGAGTCAGGAAGACTCCCTGAATTCAAATTTGACTTCAGATTTTTTTTTTAGCTGTTTGATTCTGGGCAAGACATTTAATCTTGTCTGCCTCAGTTTCACATCTATAAAATGATCTAGAGAAGAAAATGGTAAACCACTCCAGTAACCTTACCCAAAAAGATTCCAAATGGGGTCATGAAGAGTCAGACATGAATTGTTTTTATATTTATCAAAAATAGAATAATTTATCTGATAGTAACCAGTGAACTCAACATATTAAAATTTGTACTAATTTTTATTAGTATAATTACTTTGTTATAATCTTGAAATATAAATTTAAAACACAGTACAATACATATAATCTCTCCAGTACCTTAACTTGGAGTTTTGCTTCTGGTAGTCGACCTTTCCATGATGCTACAAATTTAAGGCTATCCACCGAACAGCTCATTGCCCTATAAAAATATTGTCAAGTGTTATGTATGAAACTATGATAAATATGCATTCCAATGAAAAAAGGCATGGATAAATAGATAAATTTATTTTGATCTAGAATCACAACAAGAAAGCTCAAGTAATTAAAATTTTCAATAATATTCTTAAACTCTATTTACTATTCATAATGTCAAACCTCAGACACTTCAAGTTTATAAGTACCTTCTGCAATTACCACAGGAAGAGTAAAATAAAGTAACTATAATTTCAGTTATAAATCTGAATTATATTACAATTTTTTTTGAAAATTGGCATTACATTTATGATGATATATATTGTAACTCAATTAAAAATAATAATTCTAATTAGAACATTCCGTTCACTAAGGCTTCTTTTTAAATGGGACATATCATAGTGTTTATAAAATATTTATAAAACTATTAATGTTACTATAAAACTATTAATGTTACTTAATAATTGGGAAGTCTAATACACCATCTGTTTAAAAGAAAATTTATTTTAAATTTATTTTAAAGTTATTTCTATATTCAAATACATAATAATTGGTATTCTCATTGTAAGGTATTAGGAAACAAAATAATTTAAACCCACTTAAAACTTATTTTTGGCAATGAAGGAAAATAGTTAATAATGAATAAAATCAATTGGCTGTCAGTATATGAAGTAGATATATAACCTTTAATTTACCTTGCAGTTTCTTGGCGTAGAGCATTAAGAAATGTGTCTGGATGGAAGAGTTCTGAAAGGTCAAGGGTATCTGACAGCAGCACTTGCTTTTCTGCTTTATCTACCCAGTGCTGGGGAAGTACAGAAGAGAAAAATGTTAATTTTATAAAATCATAATTTCCTGATATTTTAAAAATATTTTAAGCTTTTTAATCACTGGGACTAATATAGAGACTATTTTTAAAAGATAATAATGTATTTTTTGTTAGTAAGAAATTTTCCATTTTATATTTTGAAGTTTGTCATAATTGTTTGGTATGACATTACTAACATCAAAATATACTGTATATAATCTTTTACTCATTGAAAATATTCATATACTAAAAATATGGAGTTTATAAATTATTTCTTAACATTATAATCTCTAGTTTTTTTTTTACTTCTAATTTGAAAATTTCTTATGCTAGCACTGTTAATTTGTTTTTTCCCAGTTATTTAAATGGCATGCTCAGTTCAGGAATCTCGCCTTTTCTATCTTGTTTTAAATTTCTCTCTGAGGAATGCTTTAACTGTGTCCTTTTACTTTTAATGTTTTGTTTCATTTTTATTATCTTTATGATAATCGCTGTTCATTATTTTGTGACATACTCCTTCAGGTTACTATTACTTAGTCCATTTAAGTGTATCTTTTATTCATGCTTCCCTTGTTTATTATCTTTACTGTATAGACTATTATAAAGGAATAATTTATTATTTCTCCTTTTTACATTTATTTGATTCTTTTATGTTCTGGCAAATTAGCATTTTTGTAAAGTACTATAAGATGCTGAGAAATATGCATATTCTTTAATATCCCTATTTTCTACTAAATTGTTCAATTCTACATTTTACTTTTTAATATTCCTGTTAAATTTAACTAGCTCTGAGACAGGAATAAAAAAACTCTTCCACTATTAACCTTTTGCTATGTTTTTGAAATTCAGTTAGCTTTTCTTGTAAAAAGTTATCACTATGGCATTTGCTGCATATCTTTAATATTATTTTATAATTTGCCTATAATTCTTTAAGTAAAATAAATTTAGTTTTCCTGCTTATTTCTCTTAAAGGTAGCAATTTATATTGTTGTCTTTTGTCAAGATTACAACTCCCATCTGAAAGTTTATAGAAATTCAATTGTCAGCCAAGGGGATAGAGCTCAAATTCTATGACTACAACTGCTGTAACTTGCAAAGGATGAAACTTTCCCCTCAAGCACATCAGGTTAGGAATAGGACAGTTTTAGGAAGCATCTCTCAGAGATAATGCAAAAGGTGTTACCTATAAAAAATAGGTGCCTTAAATTATAAAACCAGTGTAGTTGTGACTAATGGAACATCAGGGGAAAGCTGGATGTGAATGTAAGACACTATCAGCTAGAAGAGTTGATCTTTAGAAATCAGTGATTATATTCATGAAGAATAGGAACAATTAGGGGAAAAGAAACAATCATTTATAAATGTCTACAGTGTGCCAGGTACTATGCTAAGCACTTTACAAAGACTATCTCTTGATCCTCACAATATCCCCAGGAAGCAAATGTTATTATCCCCATTTTATAGTTGAAAAAACTGAGGCAGACAAGATTAAGTGACTTGTGTAGTGTCACACAGCTAGTAATTATCGGAGGCTGAATTTGAACTCAGGTTTTCCTGACTTCAGGCCCAGTGCTCTCTCTACTAGCTGGCTGCTTCACTTATTCTTTTCCAGTCATCATCTTTTCACTGAGCATGTTGCATTTTAGGATTCTTGCTTATTGCAAGAGGTAGAGAGAAAGCTACCTCTTAGCCAAATCTCACTTTGCCATTTACCAAGGAATCTTTAAAAGACATATATCTTACTTTTATCTCAGCTAATTATGATTGCTTTCTATTTTCATTACTAAAAATATATATTTAATTCTTTGTTCACATGTCCCTTTCTACTGTTTATATCTATCTGTTGCTCTACAATATTTATTTAATTAAAACTGATCCTTTTATAATAATCCAATTTACATTATTTTTAATTAATGCTTTGAAATATACTTAAATAGTTCTTAAATAACTCTCAAAATGTGTCATTGCTAGAAACATACAGTACATAGGTTCAAACTCATTAAAAGGGCCAATATAGCTAATAATTAGATTTTCACTTCATTACATTCTGAAGGAGTATAGTTAGTTAAGGATGAAGTTTCTTTTAATAAAATGTTTTTATTGCTTTATACTAATGAAGAACTTTCTAGTCTATTAAGCTTATAGGCAGACTATAGGAAAAATATAGTCTTCATTAAAATAACAAAAAACACCTCTAAATATAAATAGTATTTTACCAAGGCACCACATTAAAAAAGAAAAAAAAACTAAAATACTAACTAGCTTAGAAATATGTAAACTGAAACAAATAATCCAGTTTGTGGCAAGTGTGTAAATATTTTTGTTGGTAGTCCTTTAGTTTTGCTTGTATATCCCTGATGCTTAATTTCCCCACAGTAGGCAAGAGTACCCAAGATCTCTCCTCTATTTCAAAAACAAATTTCTCAAAAAACAAAAACAAAAACAAAAAAAAGACAAAAGACAACCAACTACCCTCCTAACACATAAATTCCTCTCTTTTATCTCAGTCAATGAGAAACTATTAAGCACCTATTGTGTGCCAAGCACTGTGCTAAACTTTAGGGAAACAGAGGCAAAAAAACAAAACAACAACAAAAACCACAACAAAAAACCAGTCTTTATTCTCAAGGAGTACACAGACTTAAGGAGAAGACAATGTGTAAACAGTTATGCACAAAGCAGACAAACACAGGATTAACAGGGTAACCTGGGAGAGAAGATGCTATGATTAAGGAGGAATCAGAAAAGCTTCTTGTAGAAGATGAGATTTTAGATGAAACTTCAAAGTTTTCAGGAAAAACAAAAACAAAAACAAAAAAACTAGGAGGTAGAGATTCCAGGAATAAGGGACAATGAATGAAATTGTTTGTAGTTGGGAAATGGAGAGTTTGAGGGAGGAAAAAACAAGGAGCCTCGTGTTACTGGATATATTATCCATGGAAGGCAGGTTGGAAAGGTAAGAAGGACCAGTTATAGAAGCCTTTCATATGGGAGATGATAGGATCCCTTTTTCATTTTATGACTTACACTTGCATTTTATTGTTGTGCCTCAGTTCCCCTGTTTCCCTTAATTGTTCTGCCTCAATTTCCCTTAATTGTTCTGCCTCAGTCTCCCTGTCGGCAAGCCCCCTTCTTGGCCATTAGGACTGAGATAATTAGGGCTGCAGAGCTATGGCCACTAGCATTCCAAAGAGTCATAAAACTCCAGATGGCTTATCTCCATTATTTGGGCATATCTTTCTGGTCTCAGACTCAGTGTGTCCTAGCTCTTTATCAGAATTTATGATCCTTCCTCCATACCCCCAACTTGTCAGAACTGAATTTATGGTCCTTTCCTGGAATTCCAATCCCCCCCACCAGTGCTCTATTCCTCCTTCTGCCTTTGTTTCCCTAAGTGCCGGAGCCCTCTAAGAGTTCTTGGAGCCCCTCACTTGAGGGTGGATGCTTTGAGACAAGAGTCCCATACAAATCCATAATTATGGATTCCAAACTCTCTGGTGCTGGATACTTTGAGACAAGAGTCCTATCCAGATACTAGCTAATATGGCTATTAGTCCAAACTCTCCACTACTATCAATAACTATTAAAAATCTCTAATCTGTATACTGCCTCAGTTTCTCTGAAAACTGCATTATCAGTTGAGGATCCATTGGATTAGGGAGAGATTTGATGTACAGGGACCAATAGCAGGTTAACAAAGGAGGGTTAGATGGTAAAGACAGATAGACAGACAGATAGATAGCTAGATAGACACACATGCACACATATGCATGTATATACATACTTACATATGTGTAGGATGATATTGATTGGATATGGTAGTATCCGATAAGAGTGAGGAGTCCAAGATGACATCTAAGTTGCGAGTCTGGGGAACTGAAAGGATGGTAGTATTCTCCAAGAGTAATAGGGAAGTTTGGAATGGAAAAGGATTTAGAGTGGGGTTCAGTTTAGGACATGTAAAGTCTAAGATGTCTAAAGGACAGTCAATTTAATATATCAAAAAGGCAGTTGGAGTTGTGAGCCTGGAGAGAAATTACAATTAGACAAACAGATCTAAGAGTCATCTATACAGAGATGATAATCAAAACCAAGGAAGCTGATAAAATTGCCAAGGGAAATAGTATAGAAGGAGAAAAGAAGGGAGCATTGAATAGAGTCTTGGGGACACTCATTGTTAGTAAGGATGATGTAGATGAAAATCCAGTAAAAGGGAGAAAGAGGAGCAAACAGATAGCCATGAAGAAAAACCAGGAAAGAATACTGTCCCAAAAACTTAGAAAGAAGAAAAAAAAGTTGATCAACAATCCCAAAATCTGCAGAGAGCTCAAGAAAGTTGAGAAGAACAATTAGGGCAATTAAAAGAGCATTAGTAACTGTGAAATAAAAAACAGTTTTTATTGACAGATGAGTTCAGAAGCCAAAATGCAAGGAGTTAAGAAGTGAGAGAAGAGGATTTGGAGACTTCTGTTAACCTTCTCAAGTTGTTGTGACTTTTCCCTAAAGAGGACCAGTGATTTCATGACACTGAGGTCAAGGTACAGTATGGCAGAGCTCAGGAAGCTCCACCGAAGATCGGTTACAAACAGCTCATTGGGATGTTTGAGGGCCACATCTCCTGCTTTCTTTGGGCTATCACAATTCTATTTTGTTCACAGAACATGGTGCCATGCTAGGCAGTCCTATGCCGATGTCTCCCATGTCTCACAATAAATACTTAAGTCCTTATATTTAACCACAAAAGGGAGGATGGAGAAGATATGGGTATGTTCATGGGAAACACGAAAAGGGAAAAGGAACAAGTATTTATTAAGTGTCTACTATGTACTAGCTACTGTGGTAAACCAGTACATAAGAAGTGATTGAATATCATCAAGACAGGTGATAGAGGGGAAAATCTGCTGAAGAAAATAGCATGGAATGAGATCATTTGACAATTAGGTGGTTTATTAGAATCTCCAGAGATCCCAGTAGTCCTTCTCCCAGGGAATCTGGGAGAAGGAGGCCAATTTGCAAATGCACATGACAGGATTTTTATAGTCAGAGAAGTTACTGGTACTCAAGACCTTCCCCCCCCCAACCCCAATCTCCAGAACAATGTATTTCCTGCTTTTCTGCTTGCTCAACATCACAATACTTGATTAAGTGGATGTAGTTAATCTGTTGGGGGGAGGGGTTTACTCAAACCTAGTTTATCACAATACACATTTAGATTGACATTTAGATGTTTGCAAGACTTCTTGCAAACAGGATTTTAGAGCCTCAGATCTGGGGCTGGAGCACCAGCCCTGAAGTCAGGAGGCCCTGAGTTCAAATATAGCCTCAAACACTTAACATTTCCTGGCTATGTGACCCTGGGCAAGTCACTTAACCCCAACTGCCTCAGCAAAAAAAAGGAAAAAAAAAGTCTCATCTGCTTTGGTTAATGAGATTTTAAGGAGCCACTTAATTCTCCCACCCCCAGCAATGCTCTAATTAGTGATTTCTTATGAGAAACTACACCAATCCCTCACATTGAAAAACCACACCAATTCCTTACAGTTATTATTCTGAGAAGTCCTCAGTTTCCCATTTCATTCAATATCTATCTCAATATATAATATACACACACCCTTACCTCTCTTTTCAGCTTCCTTCTAAGTCTTATCTTCCCTGATTAAGATGTAAGCTGCTTCAGGACTGAGCCTGTCCTTTTTTCTACTTTATATTGACTTAGCTCAGTGCATCACATAGTAAGAACTTAAATCCTTGTTCAATGACTTACTGATCTGGGTATTTCTCATTAATATAGTATGCAGAATAAAAAGAGAGAATAAAAAAAAAAAAAACTCTCACTCTCTATATGGATTCCAGGGAAACCTGCCCTTAGTTCAATGGGTATTTTATTACTTGCCCGAAAAATACAAAACACTATTAGGCTGTAAGGGAGACACAAAGAAAAACATAAAGCAGTGCTCCATTTCCAAGGAATTTAGGTTAGAGGAAAGGAGATAAAATATACAGATAGATTACTCACAATAAAATATATAGTATTATGAAGGTTCTGGGAAAGAAGATATAAATTGAAAAAGACATAAATACAAAAAAGAGAAATATAAAAAAGAGTCATTAATTACAGATGGTAGTAAACTATAAAGGGAGTCATTATGGTTTGGAATAGTCAGGCTGTTGTGCCACAGTTCCCATGTCTAAGTCTCCCTCAATTGTTTTGTTTCAGTTTCCTTTAATTGTTCTGCCTCCATAGTAAATCCCCACCCCCTTTCTGATAATTGGGCTGCAGAGAAATGGACTCTGACATTCCAAATAAAACCTCCAGATAGCCCATCTCAGATACCTAGGCATTCCCCTTATCTTTTGGCTTCAGACTCAGTGGCTCCTAGGTTCTTCCCAAACTTATCAGAATTTATGATCCTTCCTCCCTATCCCCAACCTGTCAGAACTGAGTTGATACTCCTTTCCTGGAACTCCAATCCCCCCCAGTGCCCAACCCCTCCCTCTGTCTGTTTGTCTTTGTTCCCCTGAATGCCTGAGCCCTATAAGAATTGTTGGAGCAAACTCACTAATCAGTGGATACTTTGAGATCCAGATGGCTGGCTAATGGCTGCCAGTCTAACTCTCTGGGACTGAGTGCTTTGAGACAGGAGTCCTATCCAGTCCTACTTTATAGCTATGGATTCTAAACTCCCCATTAACATCAATAAATATTACCTCATCTCCAATGTGTGATACTGCCTCAATTTCTCCCTCAGCATTACATTTGGAGGCCTCAGAGAGATATGAGATCTGGGACCAGAATTACAGATTGGAGACCAACAGGCCTCCTCCTGGAACATTGGGGCAGCTGGATTTGGGCTCTTTGTTTGAGGAAGGCCAACTCTGGCTTGTTCCAGAGTCCCTCGAGGAGAGTGGCAACAGCTCAAGGTGGATACCTTCATCTGGTCATAGGAGAGTCTCTTTGAAATCCTGCAAGGTAAGTTCTGTCTCTGTCTGTTTGGGTGCTGGCATACTGATTGGTCCCCAGAGAGAAATATGAAAATTAAAATTTGTGGCTGATGAGCTATACATTTTTTATTTTTCATTAATCTGGGAAGTATTGACAGGACACTGGGCAATACCATCTGTTCTGAGTATCTACTAAGATACTTTCTGGGTTTAGGTGCCTTTGGGCACAATTCTGGGAGCTTTTAGAGCGCTATCTGGGTCCAGGTGCCTTTGGGCACAATTCTGGGTGCTTTTAGAGTGCTATCTGGGGCTGGGTGCCTGTTGGCACAGGTCTGCGTGTCTAAGGACATGAATCTGAGTTCTGGGCATTCTCTGTGAAGGCAGAGAGCATACCAGACTGGAGCTTGGGAGCTATTTGAAAGGCTCAATTTGAATTCAGGAAAGGGAGAGAGAAAAACAAAAACAAAACAAAACAAAAAACTTCCTTCTCCTCTCACAGCATTCCTGAATAGCAAGAGTTTGCTTTTACCTTGTATGTGCTAACTGTTGTGTCTGTGTGGTCAATGTTTGTGGCTGGTCTGTCCGTTTGGTTGATTTAGGGAACTCTGTTAAGTTTTAAGGGAACTCTGTAAAGTTTTAAGAACAATGATTAAGAATGTGGCAATTGGTCATTTCAATGTTAAAAAAAATGCTTGTGGTTTTAAAATTTCTTATTGGAGTTAAGTGTTTACATTAATTTGAAAGTACCAGGAATAGAAAAGTTTGGCTACCTTTAAAATGCTGGCAGAGAAGTTCCTCTCCCCCCCCAAAAAAAAAGCCTGCTAAAAAAAAAAAAGGGGAAGAGAGCAATAAAAAAAGCCTTCTAGAGAAGGAAAGGGCAATAAAAGCCTGATTGGGGTTACAGCTCTGCCTGGGGGAAGGTAAGAGAGAGAACAAAGGAAGTTGATGTCAATTAGTGTTAGGAAAAAACAAAAACAAAAACAGAAACGGAAAAAGTTTTGGGAGACCCAGTTTAAAATGCGTGTGTATAGACATATGCATATATATATGTGTGTGTGTGTATGTATATATATATATGTGTATATGAAACATATGTATGTGTATGTGTATGTATATACACACACGAAACATATATAACATATATGTATATGTATACACACACTTGTGTGTATGCATGTATACATATAACCAAATGGTAATTCAGTTTGCCTGCAACATTCAATTGGAGTTTAGGAAATTTATTTAATTTTTAAAAAGCCATATCCTTTTGGGCTTATTGGTTTATTGAATTTGGGGGAACTTGACTTTTATAATTTCTGTTGCCTTGTGCATGCTAGATTGTTTATCCTGGGTATAAGATCTTAGAAATTTGTTTGAATATTGAATGATTAATACTGAAAGAGAAGAAATTTTTTTCTGAAAGCTATATTTGATTTGATTCAGTTTAATAATAGCTTGTTTAAAAAAAGTCTTGATAACTTATGTTACTTTCTGAAATATATTGGGTAATTAGTGAACATTATAAGTTATGCTTTAAATTTTGTCAAATTTTGAACATGTGTGTATTTTATGGAATTATTTAGGTATTCACTATATTGTGAATCTTGAAAGTTTTGAAGGAAAGGAAAAGAAAAAGAAAGAAGGAAATGATTTTATATGCATAGGATAAGGAATTGAGAGACAAAGGAGGAGAGAGAGTATCAGAAAGGTATTTGGAAAGAGAGAGAGAGAAGGAAAAGGCATGTACCAAGAAAGAGAAGAGGAAATGAAAAAAAAAGGAGGCAAGTCTTTTAAAAGTTGAGTGAGGGAGGGAGAAAGGGAAGGTTCTTTCTAAAAGGTGAAAATTTAACTCACCTCCCTTCCCCCACCCACCACTTGGCTGCTTCTTTAGAAAGGGAGCAGATGGTGTTTTTTTAAAGGCACAGCTCACTTTTACATGGTTTTAATTGATTGAATATTTGTTTATTTGGGTGCATGATTATCTCCTTGTTTAAGGAATATAACAAATGTTATCTATAATTTGATAGGATTATTTCCAAAGATTTAATTGATATTTT
>JAJPUD010007506.1:0-78579 GCA_023553655.1 Myrmecobius fasciatus | reverse complement strand
AGATATGAAAGATAAGTCCCAGAAAGTTCATGGGACAAATATAAGGTCATGGTAAATGCCTGTTTAGGATTCATATGAAACTTTGGTTAATGGAATTTGTTATAGGAGGTAAAATTTCTTGGGCCTGTAGCTACTATTATTTGGGAGTTTTAAAGTTCTACCTTCTATAAATTACTGGAATAAATCTGAGTTAAGGATATTCTATCCTGTGTCCTGTCTGTGTTGAAGAATCAGTTTTGACTGATTTTATTATGTTATAGCCATGTCCCTGTTTTTCCTCCTGTAATTAATTTCTATAATCAGAGCAATAGCCAATAGGAATCATCGATGCAATTCAATTATGTCATACATTGCTATTTCCAATCTGGTTATATGCATTCATTATACTTAGGCATGTGACTATTTAGCCCAATCATCTATCTGTTACTAGATATTTATGTCTGTAGGTATTCAGGTCTTTAAAAGTTTCTAAATAATGAGAGGACAATTGGCACAGTTTTCTGAGAGATCTAACTGCTTTTTGTTTATAGGAATCACAGCTGACAGCCATTTGTCTGTCTTGTGAGACAAACTTGTCTCCTTGTATGGGAAGCTACTGGTATATCTGTATTGGCTTTTCCACATTTTGTAGCAGTCCTTGTGAACCAATCTTTCAATCTCAGAGTGTTCTAACCTTTATTTGTTAGATTTGGTTTTTTTGTTCTAGATTTTGGTCAAGTTACAGCCTTACTGACCTGGTTCTGAATCAAGATCACTGCCTGCTTTCTCCACACCCAACCCTCTCCCTGGACAAGAAGTTCACGTTGCCCCTCTCAGCAGGAAGCAGCTTTTTAAAGAGACATCGCCTTGCTCCTAATGGAAATTGCACCTTATTATTTTGGGGGGAATTGAGGGTGGTTGATGACTGACTGTTAAACTCTGTGTATTATTTTACAATCCTGCTTGGGTCCCCTATTACTATGTATTACTGTACAATCCTGATTGGGTCCCCTAATGCTATATTTTGGATTTAAGGTTGGAAAATGTTGGGTTAAAATTTTAGGTAACTGTTTCCCCCTTGGAGTCTCTGATGGCCGTGCAGTATCCC
This sequence comes from Myrmecobius fasciatus, assembly GCA_023553655.1. NCBI lineage: Eukaryota > Metazoa > Chordata > Mammalia > Dasyuromorphia > Myrmecobiidae > Myrmecobius > Myrmecobius fasciatus. Next base: position 77,492 of record JAJPUD010007506.1, on the reverse strand, counting down.
TCCTAGAGGGGTTAGCACAGCTAATTTGGGGACCGCTGCTCCCTCTGCAAGCAGAGGCTAAGTGTACAAACCACTGCAGACCTAACATTGAACTGTCTATCTCAAACTGGATTCCCTGGCTGAGATGGAGCTCCAGAACTGCAGAGGACCTGACAAGCTTGCAACAGGGAGGACTATGGGAGGCTGTTAACAACTCTGGGGTTATCAGGGAGAGACTTGCCCTCACTGTAGGTCTTTGCACCTTTTCTAGTTTATCTGCTCCTGGTAGGGTCCATCAAAATTATGGTGCTAAAACCTTCCAGGTATCTGAGGGAAGGTGATTCAATGATTTGAATATTCAGGAGAGAGAGTGTGGAATGTTGTGCCACAGTTCCATGTCTCAGTTGGGGAAACTGTCTTGGTAGCAAACTCCCCCTCCCCTTCTGACCATCAGGAATTGGGCTGCAGAGAAATGGACTCTGACATTCCAAAGACTCATAAAACCTCCAGATAGCCCATCTCAAATACCTAGACATTCCCCTTATCTTTTGGCTTCAGACTCAGTGGCTCCTAGCTTCTTCCCAAACTTATCAGAATTTATGATCCTTCCTCCATACCCCCAACCTGTCAGAACTGAATTGATACTCCTTTCCTGGAACTCCAATCCCCCCAGTGCCCAACCCTCCCTCTGTCTGTTTTTCTTTGTTCCCTTGAACACCGGAGCCCTATAAGAATTGTTGGAGCAAACTCACTAATCAGTGGATACTTTGAGATCCAGATGGCTGGCTAATGGCTGCCAGTCTAACTCTCTGGGACTGAGTGCTTTGAGACAGAAGTCCTATCCAGTCCCACTCTATAGCTGTGGATTCTAAACTCCCCATTAACATCAATAAAATATTAACTAGTCTCCAATCTGTGGTACTGCCTCAGTTTCTCCCTCAGCATTACAAGTCAAAGATTGGAATTGAGCTGAACCCTGAAAATGAATAGGAGAAGAAAGGAAATAAGAGGGGGAAAGAATAGTAGAAGACAATGACTTGAACAAAGATTTGTAATTTGTTAAGCAATGTAGACTCAGAGTAAAGGATCTTTTTGTAAAATCTAGCAAGTGGAAAAGATGGAAGCCCTTGAATATAAGAAGAGTCTGAATTTATTTTGAGGGTAGTAAGAAAGAAATCTAGTTCTGAGACTTACTTGCTATAATGTGACTTACTTAGGTCAAGTCACATGCTATCACTAAGCTTCAGGGTTGATACTTCATTGTCTACCTTAGGGATTTGCTGTGAAAAAAATAATTTGCAAACTTTAAAATGTTCAAAAATATGAGACATTATTATTGAGTAGAAGTGAGATGTAGCACAATGAGAGTGGTATTTTATCAATTTTTGAGCTGTCAATGCTGTGCTGGACAAGTTGAAGAGGATGGGAGTCTGAGGAGATTACTGCAGCAGTCATTCATCTAGTTTAGTATTTTATTTTTATATATGCTTCATTGGTTACAAAGTGATTTGATATATACTTACACTTTTAAGTCCCATTATTATCTTGGAAATAGGCGATACACATATTATCTCTATTTTATAGGTGAAGAAATCACAATGTAGAGAGAACAAATGGGTGAAATTCTCAAAGAAATTTCAGGGCTTCTTCTACAATATCATGTACAAACATGAACCAAGCACCTGTGATATTCAAGGCACAATGTGTGGAGTGTTGGGCAGGTGGTGACAGGGGAAGGAAGGATGCAAAGTTGCATAAAAATTTCTGTCCCTTATGAAGTTTGAGTAAAGATAAGAGATGGGCACAAATACATATAATACAAGGTTATCTATCCCATAAAAGGAACATCTCTTTTAAACTACTGTTATTTTAGAAGAGGGAGATTTTATTTCTTACTAGGAATATAGATCAGGAATAGTCATATGCAGAAAGTAGCATTTTCTAGTGCCTATAAATATATCTATCCTCATTTTTCTGTGATTTTGCTCACACTGGCCCTCATACTTACAAATTTTCTTTCCCTCAGCATTACTTGATAAGTTCTATTACTTCTTTCCAGGCCTAATTGAGGTACTAGCTCTTCCATGAAATTTACCTAGCTTCTCTTAAACCTTTTCTGAAAGTGCCTGTTCTTTCTTCAAATTTCCCAGAGTACTTTTTAGGCCTCTTATTTACATCATTCAATAAATCTGCACAGGCATTTAAAAAATTTCTTATTAGATTTTAAATTTCCCAGAGGGAAAGGCATATCTATATTTAAATCCCTAGTGCTTAAGATAGCGCCTTGCACATTGTAACTGATAGTGACTATTTACAGAATTGAATGAAATTCCTACCTATCCTAGTAAGACAGCATAGCCCCAAAGAGGTATTGCTCCCTTTCCAAAAATCTAACAGGTTCTAATTCATGTCATATACTCCCCCCTAAATTTTTTTTTGATTTAGGGAAAATGCTCAAGAGAACCATAAAATAACTTACTGTTGGAAAACTGAAAGTGAAGGAGATGTTTCTTAATTTTTTCCCTATATAAACTAACCTATAGAGAATTTCTTTTAATTAAAAAATGTCTTTGTATAGTCAAACTAAAGGGTTAATTCTAATACAATCAATATTTTAAGTCATTATTTGGAAGAGCTTTTTATATAATATTTTAAGTACAGGATAGTTATATAGGACAAATATTTTTTATTCAGAGTACTAATACTCAAATAAAAATTATTGGTAGACTAAAAACTGTGATTGTTCACCCTTTCTATCCTTTCTCATAACTCTATCTCTGTCAATATAGAATTCAAGGGGACCACACTAGAGTGAAAGATATTTGTTTGTTATCCATCATACTTTGTATAAAGTTTGGTGGTAAGAAATACTGTTCCCTCCAATTATAAATACTAAAGTTATAATACACTTTGCTCATGTACTTTACTGCTAGGCCAATTAATATAGTATTAATCCATGAAATGGGGAAAAGATATACTCAGGAATTAGTATGCTAAGCTTGCTAATAATTTTTAATGTTTATTTTACTTCAGTTTAACCAATAACTAGGGAAACTTTTTTTTTTAATTCTGGTTAAATATGATTTCAGTTCTGGATAAATCTATTCTCAGTTGATATAATGTCAAGACTTCTAGAGGAAGGCTTCAATATGTTAGATTCCCCGAAGGGGATTTATGGGACAATATGGATATGAATTACCAGGGATCAAATAGTATATAGAGTTTGTGATCTGTGATCTATGATGCACTGGAGGAACTACCTATTCTGATGAAATCTAAGATTCATGAAAGTATATGCAGAAGTGATAGGGGAGATAACAAACATAATTAAGATATGATCTGTGACCTCACTAGCATTAAATTTACCTAGAGTGACAGTACAGAAGATGAACTTTAAAACTATCTTAGTTTTTTTTTAACATAAATTCTGCATATACTCATGCAAAGATGTTATTTTCTTCTTGTGTCTCTACTAAATCTGCTTAAGAGGTAAGAAGGAAACTGCAAGAGAAATTCAAATAAGGTGCTTAGAAAGCAACAACAACTGTGGAAGACAGTAAGTAGGTAAAGAAAGCTGGTCTATTTAGCATATGTGCAGGATCAAAAACCATTTAGGAGAGGAAAGGATTTCACAGTGAAGACTCATTCTCAGATGAAGGATGGCACCAGAGATTGGTCTTATGAAAGAACTTACAGAGGACAGTAAAATGGGTCTAGAAGGTTCCCTCTTCTTTAACCCTTAATCAAGGCGGTTAAGCATGGTCAGATCTTGATACCAAATAAGCTCTATTAAAATAGAGGTAAAAGGGGTATGGCTAATTGATGATAAGAGAGCATAGGATTAAGTCCTTATATCATTACAACCTGGCTACTTCTTGATTGTGAATTATTAATCCATATCAATTTATGATCAAAAGAAAGCTTAGACAATATGATGTTACTGGACCTGTACTTGGAAGTTTTTTATTTTTTTTTTGGAACCTACAGAAGTTTTGCAGAATTTTGTATGCTTTAGGTGAATAGCACTCTAGAATCCGGGGTCAGCTCTACATCATGGTGAAGTATCAACACAGGACTTTCTAGTGTTATCCGCCCCCTCCAAAAAAAAAAGATTATAAATGATATGAATAATCACTGACCCATAGATTTACTTTCTCATTCATATAAAATATAACTATAAAAATATAAAATAAGATATAGGGTTCTTCCTACCTTTATAAACAATACAAAAACAAACATCTATATTAAAATGTTGGATTTCATGTTACATAATCTCATAGTTACTTACTTCCTATATTGCAACATGCCAAAATATTTAAAATTCTAATTGCGTTCAGGGCATCCTTGATGACGGTATTAAAAGGGAACTGGCAGACTTATGTAAGCAATATTCCATAGCAGATCACATCCTTACCATTGTAAGATTGAAAGGCATAAGGAATATAAGATTCCACTGTGCTTAGTGTTTGCTGAATATAAAACAGTATTTGATTCAGTACAGCAAAACATTAAAAGCTATCCTCTAATTTGTCTCCCCTACTTATGTCAAAATCATAAAGTATAAAGATGTAGCAACAATTTACTCTGTATCTCTATTATTACTATTTAGAGGCATAAAAGGGCAAACATACACTTGCTAAAGATGTTTAAGATTATGCTAGACAACATTTAGCCCAGAATTCAAGTTGGAAATACCTTGTAGGGACTGTGGTATGATTTTCTGTGACTGTATAGAGTCCTAAAATATGGTAGATCCTCTTAAATGTAATCCACAATCAATCAACAGACTTTGACTTTATGTACACAGAAAAACCAAATGTATGAAAAATGGTTAATTCTGATATGCAATTGGATGGACAACCTTTAAAACTCTACAGTGTTTGAATAAATGAAATTAAAAATCACTGAAAAGTCAATAATGAGGTGCATAGTGAATACAAGTAGAAGGCAAGACATTGATATATTAGGAATAAGTTATGAAGAGAAGTAGTATAGGAGATGTCATCAGGGAAATGTCTAACAAGAAATAAATATAGGTTGGTCATATTATAAGAGCAAAAACCATCAGAGAGATGTCCCATGTGCTCTACTATTATCCTTTGGGTAGATTCCCTATGGTGACTTTCTCAAAGTATATGAACAAGAATCACACCTGAGAAGGGGGAATGAATTGGATGTTATATCTATCACTGAAATAATAACAACATTGTTGAGATCATGGAATCAATTAAGTACTGGAATATCGTGTCGAATGTAAGAACCAGATAGAGGTCATCCAGTATAGTTCCTAGACAACCAAAATACAAAGAAGTCATTCAATTTCACATAAATCTTTTTTGGTCATATCCTTAACATGATGGTAGTATTATCTTTTAAGGACAACAATGGTTCAGCATGATGTTATGTGGTCAGAAATCTCTGTATTCTTAATTGGTGCAGTTTAGGGAGGCTGTGAGTCACAATACAAAATGGGTTGTGGAGTTTTGTGGATATTTCAGTTCTTTTTAAACTTGTATTGCTCTTATAAATTCTTCATTACAGAGGTAGGTAAATCACTTAACAATTATATTTTAATTTTGTCCTTTTATTCTCATTGCTCAGCTTCTTTATCACTTTAGAAAGAGGAAAATTATTCTTAATATTTGTTTTCTTTTTGAATGAAAAAAAAAGTCTACAAGGGATCAAAAAGAAGCAACTAATTACCTCAATTGTGATCAATAGGTCTTTTTGTTTACCGGCCTCCTAGAAATTGCAATACCAGCTGTTTGTGTATGCTTTAGAACATAAGTCTAAGGAAATGAAGGTTATAGGGCAATGAAATTTTCCTTGCTTATAGAAAAGACAGATGCCATAAATACCCCTGGAAAGAGACTCTGCATAGGGCCTCAAAAACTACTGACAAGCAAATAAGTAAAGAAGTTTGAATAGCTATCAATCCACCATGATTCTGCCTAGTGCTCATATTGTCCAAATTCTTTATTTAAAAAAAATATAGTTTAATTCAGGCTATAATGAAACCTAAGTGAAAATCTGATTTTTTAAATAGAGATGTAAGAGAATAAGGTATCATGGAATATTGTATATAGTTTATGCTGAAAAAAATAATTCCACTTTTTGGTTTTCTACAAGCTCCACATTTTTAAAGAAAATAAGTACACATGGGTTTGATTCACTTTAGTACTTTTTTCAGTGTCTTTTTTATGCTCTTATTTATCCTTGCTAAGCACTTGAGAGAATTTCTTAAAAAGACTAAATAAGCTTTGTGACTCTTTTAAAAATTCCTGTTTGAGAAAATTGTGTTTTTAAAATATTATTTATTTATTTTTAACAATAGCCTTTTATTTTCAGAATATATGCAAATATAGTTTTCAACATTTACCCATGCAAAACCTTGTGTTCCTAATTTTTCTCCCTCCCTTCCCTTCTCCACTCCTCTCCCCTAGACAGCAAGAATTTCAATATATGTTAAACATGTGCAATTCTTCTATACATATTTCCACATTTATTATGCTGCACAAGAAAAATCAGATCAAAAAGAAAAAATAAGAAAGAAAAAAAGCAAGCAAACAACAACAAAATAGGTGAAAATACTATGTTGTGATCTACATTCAGCCTCCACAGTCCTCCTCCTGGACGCAGATGGTTCGCTCCATCACAAGTCTATTAGAATTGGCTGGAATCATGTCATTGTTGGAAAGAACCACATCCACCAGAATTGTTCATCACATAATCTTGTTGTTGCTGTGTACAATGATCTCCTGGTTCTGCTCATTTCACTTAGCATCAGTTCCTGTAAGTTTCTCCAGGCTTCTCTAAAATCAACCTGGTGATCATTTCTTATAGAACAATAATATTCCATAATATTCATATACTGTAACTTGTTCAGCTATTCCCCAACTAATGGGCATCCACTCAGTGAGAATATTGTTTTTTAATACATTATTATAATTCAGAAGAATTAGAGTCATCTTAGATTCACAAGTGAACTTAGAACTGATCCTAAATGCCAGATCTTACCTGTCCCACCCTAGAGCATTTCTGAGAAAATCTCTATGACGATGCTTAGCTATGGCTCATATCTAGGGTCTCCTCCCACAGTAATTAATAGGATCCTTTCTAAAAGAGATACTCAATGTACAATATGAATAACAGGTATGAGTCAGTTTAAAACACAAAAGATCTTATAAATATACATTAACAAATACAATCCCCCTCTCCTTGTAATTATATTCTCTTGAGAGGCAAACCAGAATCATGGAACTGCTGAAAGAGGTGAGACTACCATATTTAAAAAATACTCTTAAGTCATTATTAATTAGAATAATGCAAATTAAGACAGCTCTGAGTTACTTCACACCTCTCAGATTGGCTGAAATGATAAGAAAAAATGATAAATATTTGAGGCATTGTGGGAAAACTGGGACATTAATGCATTGTTAGTGCAGTTGTGAAATGATTCAACTATTCTGGAGAACAATCTGGAACTATGCCCAAAGGGCTATAAAACTGTGCATACCCTTTGATCCAGCAGCATCCCTACTGGGTCTGTATTCCAAAGAGATCATAAAAGAGGGAAAGGGATCCACATGTTCAAAAATATTTGTAGCAGCCCTTTTTGTAGCGACAAGGAACTGGAAATTGAATGGATGCTCATCAACTGGGGGATGACTGAATAAGTTATGGTGTATGAATATAATGGAATATTATTGTTCTATAAGAAATGATCAGCAGGATGATTTCAGAAAAGTTTGGAAAGAGTTACATGAATTGATGCTGAATGAAGTGAGCAAAACAAAGAGAATATTGTACACAATAACAAGATTATGTGATGATCAACTGTGATGGACTTGGCTCTTTTCAACAATGTAATGATTCAAGACAATTCAAATAGACTTGTGATGGAAAGTGCTACCCACATCCAGAGAGAAAACTATGGAGGCTGAATATGGCTCAAATCATAGTATTTTCATCTTTTTATTGTGGTTTTTGTTTGCTAGCTTGTTTTTTTCTTTCCTGTGGGTTTTTCCCATTGATCTGATTTTTCTTGCACAACATGACAAATATGGAAATATGCTTAAAAGAATTGCACATATTTAACCTTTATCAGATTGCTTGCTATCTTGGGGAAGGTTAAGGTAAGAGATGGAGGGAGAAAAATCTGGAATACAAAGTTTTACAAAAATTAATGTTGAACACTATCTTTATATGTATTTGTAGAAATAAAATAGTATTTACAAAAAAGAGTTCAGACTGCTATTTCATTAAGCAACTTGAATCTTCAGGATTTCAGCAGCTTGCAAGGTTCAGAGACTTAATGAAGAGTCAAATATGGCTCTTTAGCCCTCCAGGTTTTATTAACATTCATCCTTCTTCCCACCCTCTCTCAAGAAGTATGCTGTTACAGGAATCACCTCTTATTGGGCAGTTGTTATCTAACTCTGGAACTCCCCAATTCTAATCATTCAGGAGGGTAGTTACCAATATAGTTTCTATTCTATTCACTGACCTATGCTCATAAAAGGAGGTAGGGAGAAGCAGCAAGCAGCCAGGAATTCACCCTCTCCTAAACAAGCAAATTTACTTGTGCATAGTCATCTCTGTAACCTAGGCTACAGGATACAGGCTAAGAAATGCCCTTTCTCCTTTGCTTATAGTTCAAGGGAAAACAAGCATTGGATACATATAAAAAGAGGCTGACATATTTTGTTTTGGTGTGTGAGCAGCTTCTTCTGATTTAATCTCCGCTAATCATCTTTGATACAACCTCTCAGTCACTGGGCTTATAAGATGTTGCTCCATTATTTCAGCAAAGTGCATACCATAGACAGTGGCCAGAGAACATATCTCACAGAGAAAGGACAGAACATGTCAAGTTCATGACAGCATACCCTACAATATGAGATCCTCACCCCATAAAATCATTCCTCTCATCACTATTAGCAATGCAGTGTATTGTAGATTAGAAAGTCTCTGAAGTCTCTTTAAAAGTTCTACATCAATACTGCAGATTGATTCATATACATTAATTCTTCTACCACTTTATATCTTTTATAGACTTTAATAATATAAGCTTTCCTTTAAGAATGAACATTTTGTCTATCTTTCAACTATGAGCGGAAAAAAGTGTCTGCCTTCTCTATTAACTATAATAATGGAACAATAAATATCAATCTGAAACAACTTTTTCCAGTCATGGATCATTTCTACATTTATTTTTGTAAGACTTTGTATTTTAAATTTTTCTCCTTCCCTCCCTTACTTCCCCCCACACCTCAAAACAGATAATCTGATATAGGTTATAAATGTATAATCCTAATCATGGATCATTTCTAAGATATGTTGGATGATATGATAAATGTTATCTTTAAAAGAAGTGATTTTATAATTCTGTTGACAAACTAATATAAAAAGAATATTAAACCAAAATATAGAAGTAATAGCATAATTATATCTGCATTTGTTTTTCCTTCACAACAAGCTAACTAAAATTAAGGGAGGAATTTTTAAAGAATCCACTTGAGAACTACTACAGATGAAGATTTAAGAAGATTTAAGAAATCTTTCCTCTCTTACTTCACAAGACTAAAACATTAATTCTCTTGAGATTGTTAGTGAAACTTTTTAAATAAATTCCTGGATTGATAAATCTTTTTCATAGTTTGAAATTCTTATATAATCTGCATTTTTGTTAGGGATGTCAGTCTTAGGGACTTGAGCTCACTCAACCAATTCAGTAATTTTATTTTACATTGTAAAGACATTTTAAGTTGCATTATGATATATAAATAATAAACCCAAACATGAGACTAACATGTTTTCAATTCTAAGAATATATATACACACACACACACACACACACACACACATATATATATGTATATATATTCATACACACTCACAAACACACATATCTGCTTGTAGTTACCTTGGTAGCTAGCAATTTATAGCTCATAACAAATTATATTTTATGAATACAAAGTTTCAATTTTACTTTGAGAACCCTTTTGTCCCCACTGTCATCCTGCCTTTTCTACTTTTTATAGTTATACTCCTTCAAAAGGAGTCGTTAGTTGGTGCGTTTATTTTCTCCCCTTTTATTCTCTTCCTTTAGTTGCCAAATCCAATATCTTTTCTTTCCTCCCATTCGCCTTTACCCTCTTCAACTTTTGACATGTCATGTCAATTTTTTTTTCTCAAATGGATATTCTCTTCTCTCTAAGTTTTCAGGACACCATTCTCTTTTTGTTCTCCATCCATAGAGATGGATTTAATTACCATCTCTAAGGTGAAGATTCTCAAATCTACCTATCCTGTCCCAATCCTTCTGCTGACTTTCACTCTTGCATCTCCAATTGCTTTTCAGGTATCTCAAACTGCATTCCCCTACACATCTTAAACTCAATATGTCCAAAACAGTATTAATTTTATTTTTTCCTAAACCCTTTTCCCCTATTACTTTCTTTAGTAGTAAAGAACAACACCATTTTAAGGAGGATAGAGCCCTAAAAACTGTTTCATCTACTGACCTAACTTCTTTTAAGTCTCAATTAAAATTCTATCCATCCAATACTTCCTAATTCTAATGACTTCCCTTTGTTAATTTTTTACTATTTTCCTGTATGTGGTTTTGTATATTTTTGCTTGGAGTTCCCCATTAAATTGCAAGCTCTTTGAAAGCAAAGACTGTGTTTTTTCTTGTGTGTGTGTGTGTGTGTGTGTGTGTGTGCGTGTGTCCTTAGTACTCAGCAAAGTGCCCAGAAAATAGTAGGTGCTCAATATTTATTGACTGATTTTCTCTTTATTTTAATCAGTACCAGAAAGTGCTAATGCTTGCCACTTTGCTCTATAGTTTGAGATGAAGCTGTACTAGGCTCTCTTCCTTTTCTCTTATTTTTATAAAGATAAAAATAATTTGATTGAAATGACATAAAAGTAAATTAATTAAATAATATTGTCATTTTTGTTATACTGATATTGCCAAACATTAAAAAATATATATCAAATTATTTAGGTCTTTATTTCTATAAAATCATTTTTATAATTGTATCATATATTTAATTTATCCTTTAGATAGACTCCCATATATTTTATATATCTTTTAATTATTCTGAGTAGAATTTATCTTTCTATTTTTTCTGTTACCAACAGAATAGCAGATACTTTATTTGGTTTATGTTATGTGTTGGTATTTTGCCGACATTTAAATTACTTTTAGTTGAATCTAGATTTCTCTAAGTAGACTGTCACATCATCTACAAAAAGCAAAAAATTCTGTTTTTTCCTATGCTCTCTTTTTTAATTTCCTTTTTAACTTACATTTTTATGGTTACCACATGTAAAATTATTACAAATAATAATTGATATATTTATTTTTCACCTTATTAAGAAAGGCATCTAAAGTTTCTCTATTACAGATAAAATAATCTCTTGGTTTTAGAGAATGTTCATAATGTTAGAGAAATGTCCTTTGTCTTTATGGTTTCTATGTTTTTAACAAAAATGATTCCATTTTGTCAAAACTTTTTTTCATGATTTCATACAATCCTATGGTTTTTAATTTTTCTTTTATTTTCTTGTTCTTTACAAATTCTCCTATTTTCATTTTTGATATTGGTTTTGCATTTCATATTTAAAAGTAAATTTGTTGTGTTTTTTTGTTGCTTCTAAAAAGCTTCTAGTTTTACTTAAAAATTCAATGGTGTTTTTGCTGCTAGTTTTCTTAATCTATTCTTTTGGTTTTTAGGATTTCTATTTTTGTTTTCAGTTTGGGTTTTTGATTTGTGTCTTTTCTATTTTAGGAGGAGGAGTGTATGCCCATTTTATTGATTTGTTTTTCTCTTTTGCTGATGCAATTGTTTAGTAATTCAAATATTCCCCTAGGGTTTGTTTTAGCTTCATCTCAAAATTTTGAGATGTTGTCAAATTGTCATATGTTCATAAAATTACTCATTGTTTTATGGCATTCTGTGACCCACCAATTCTTTAGGTTTAAGATTCAGTCTTTTTTTCAAAGACTTATCAATTATTGTATCTATTGTTTTGTGTTTATATTTTGTGAAATGTTTATGTTTTGTTAAACATTTAACTGTGCTTTTCTACACTGGTTTATGAGGTTTCTGATTAGCTTTTAAAAGGGGAACAATTATAGATTAGAAATATGTATATTTAGATTCCCCTTTAATATCTACCAGAGATTAAACATTTTTAGCTCTTTTAATATTCTATTCAGAATTTAATTTTTTAAAATTTATATTAATATTTGTTATTTGTTGAGGCTTTGTAGTATGTTATGGTTCAGTGAGGCAGTAAGCATGGTGTAATGAGGAAATAAAAAGGCCCTAGTGCCTGAGGTATCTGGATGTGTTTTCTGCAGTTAGTAGGACCTGCCATGAGTACAGCAATCCTGGCTGCATTGAGAATACATCATCTTCTCTCATTGGCCTTGTGTGTAACCTCATGGACCCAATAATAACTCAGGGGATCAGGAAATAGGGGGAGTGCAGGATGTGATCACATACAATAAAGACGTGTTCACAAGCTCCTGTGTCCCGGTGCTCTGTTGAACAAATGAATTGTCCCTCAGTGAGGCGGCAGCCAGAGACGTCCAAAGACCTGGCATAATGTAAGACTGGTGACCAGTGACTCGGGGGAGGTCACAGTAGTATAGTCAAAAAAGTGTTAGGTTTGGAGAAATAAGCCCTCAGTTTAAATTGTAGCTCTTTTATATCATCTATATGATCTTAGGTAAATTCCTTAATCTCTCTGGACCTCATCATTTCAACTATGAAATGAAGAGGTTCAACTAGTTGCTTATTAAGATCACTTCAAGTTCAAATTCTATTATCTTATGATCCTAAATTTTTCTTATATTTTTTCTAAATCTGAAAGAGCTATATTATCTCTATTTTTTTTTCTATTTCTCTAATTTGGTTAACTTTTCTTTAATTAACTTAAATGCTATCTCTTATGCATTCCTAGTCTCATAATTGCTATTTATCTTTTTGCTTATTTGTTTGTTTAGTCATTCCTTCATGCTCTGAGAAAACAGGTTGCTTACTACTTAATAACTCTTGGAGCTGATCCTGTGGCCATGCCCACAGTATAATATACCCCATGCACTATTTTCCGGGATGAGGAAATAAATATAAGATCTGCTCTGGGCAACCCCTTGTTGAACTCTGGGCATCAGGTTATAATGAGACTATGTTCTGTGCTCAGAATTGCTGGCCTACATTAGATAGGAGTCCAAGATAGCTCTAACAGTCCATGTGCTACAGGCCTAGCTTGGGGCTTTGGGCTATTCATGGCTATTGAGCCCTCTAGAAAAACCTGTAACTATTAGTCTAGGAAAGGGGCTAAGTCCAAAATTGGCTCAAGGCTGGCCCATCTTAGGACTCTGGATGCCCTCATTCAGCAATCTACAGCTGTTGGCATGGGCCCGGGCATTTCCATGATTAACTCTGGATATATCCATGCTGTTGTTTTAGCTCTGAGTTCTGTCCATGCATGTATTAATTGTCCTGACCACATTCACCTAAACTGAATTTTCAATTTGTAATCTTGGGATAGAAAGATGATCCACTGTAGTTTCTCATTTAATTTTTTCATAATTACTCAGTCCAGTATTCTCACTAGATTGTTGCTGGAGTAATAATGGAAAGACCTGTTTCCTCTTTTTTCTTCTATCTTGGAGATTTCCTTAAATATTAAGGTTTCAAATGCTTTTCTTGTAAATAGCTTATTGTTGGATTATGTTTTCTAATTCATTTGACTACTCTCTATTTTACACTATTTCTCAATTTACACTCATTTTCATTTATATAAATATATATGTGTATGCATATGTATGTATACAGATAGCGCACGCGCACACACACACACACACACACACACACACACACTCACATTGTAATGGGTGAGAAAATCTGCAATTATTTACATGCCAGACAAGGACAATGAAAATGGAAGGTAAATTAAAAGCAAAGGCACTGAAGACCCTGTGCCTTTTTCTTTTTCTTGTCTAGTATTGCGTATATTTCAGTTTGAAAATCAATGTAAAATATCTGGGTAGAAAAAAAAATCTAACTTGTTTGAATTTACTGAAACTATCAAATTATCAGTGATATTCACATATAGGAAAATGTGTGGAATTATAGACCTGAAAAGATTGCAGTAGAAATGAAACATCCTCCCCTAATTTGGTTACCTCCAAAGAACTCAAGGTCAAATGAGAGGGAAAAAAGAAGGAATATTAGACCAAATGCCTTCTAAGTTGTATAATGAGAGGTAGATGATGGGAACAGATTTCATATGAGAAATTTGGAGATATACTTATTTGGATAAGAGATAAGATGGCTGCATCCCATCTTGTAGCATTTTCTATTGACAGGCAATCAACATAATGCCGAGAAGCCTGACAAAACTGTCATCAGTGATGACCATATTGTCCAATTAATTTAGCGTCCACTTCTGAATCTCTGCTAATCTTACATAAACCAGTATGAGAATGTGTAAGGCCAAGTCTTGTCTCTCTGAAGCAAACTGAAGGCTGGCACACTAATTAGGAGGCTAGTGAAGCAGTTTGGATTAGAGGTGATGAGGGCTTGATCTAAGGTAGAAGCTTTCTAATTAGAGAGAAATAGCCAGACACTAGGAATGTTATGGAGACAGAATTGATAAGATTTGGCAAGTGATTGAGGAATGTGAGATTCAGCATGCCACAGCAGAAAGGTCATTGCTAGAATAAATCCAACATGAACTACTCCCTGTAGTTTCACATTCAGGGGTATTGCTCTTTAAGTAGCTCTCCAGGGAAGGTAGAAGACAGGCAGACAGATGGCCACCAGTGGAAGCTTTCCATGACTGGATATAAAGTCTATCTTGTTATATAACTCCTTTGAGATAGTTGTGGAAGTTCCCTTGCATTGGAGATGGCTGTTTACAACCTCAGTGACTATTGGAGGTGGGACAACTAGTTACTTCCATTAGCGAATAGAATCTACTTATGGATGTGAGAGCCTTCAATTGCTATGGATGACAATTTTTGTTTTAACCAAGGTTGAGGAAGATTGATCCTGTTTAATAGATTAGAATAAAAATTGAGAAAGGTTCATCTAAGTTTCAGAATAAGCTTTGCAAAGAGGTTCATAAGGGACTTCTACACATTTTGAAACAATCCCTATTAAGGGAAACAAAAGCTCAACAAAAAACTGTTACTAATTCACTTTAACCTGCTCCATCCTCACCCTCCCCCAACCATGTTACCAGGTCTACTTCATTTATTTATTCTTGGTTTGTGTTGTTTCCACAAATTTCTCTTTTTAGTGAATCAGCCTCATGAAGAAAATGATTAAGTTGGACTACACAATATCTATGGCCTTTTCAAACATTACTTGTATCCTAAATTGCATGAATACCAAGTGAGCATATATCACATGTTACCAAGCAACAACTTTTTGAAGAATTATAACTTAAATTCTTTTGCTTCCACTCTGCTAATTTTAATTTTATTCACTTATGCCCTATTTTTTATAGGCTATTGAATATCACCACAAGAAGGTGGTTCAGGAGTAGCAATGCCATGTGTTATGGATTATAACCCATATGACAGCTTTCTCTTTCTCTTTCCTTTACATTCATTGCTGAATTAAATATCACCATAATGCTAAAATGGTGCTATTATTTTCAACAATACTTATCAGTAATAAAATGTGACTATACAAGTGCAAGCTTAACTGTGTAAGAGGATTCTTATTGGGCGTTTAAGACTGGATTGGCTCTGTTTATGCTAGGACAGCAGAAGGAAGTATATTCCTTGGCTCTGGACAGGCCTGCTTAGATGTTATTTGGCATCCTCCTGCTACCAGTTGACATGAGACAAGGAAGCAGTCACTGTGCTCTGATATGGCCAGAAATGATCTGACCTTTGCTACTTGGGGCAGGAGAAAGGCTATTCATCCTATAAAGTATCCCTTTTTAGAAAACTTCCTCAATTGTGATTAAGAAAAGTAACACAACTCATTAATATCAACAGATCTATTCTTCCACTCTGTTCACAACATTCAAGAAAGAACCCTCTCTCCTATGTGTTTTCACTCCATAATGAGAGACAAGGAGTCCCAGCACTAAATTCTCAGACAACACTATAGTGATCCTAGTGTGCAGATGCGTCTTATCAGAAGCTCCTAGCAAATCCCACCAGTTCTATTCTAGTTCCTTGCTTTCTTTTTGATGCCCATATGGAAATAGACCAGTGTCCCTCATCCTTGCCATTAGGATTCCCATTTTTCTAGGAGCTTAAGGATATGATTTGTTTCTTCTGAGAATCACAGATAGACACAAAGGGCCAACTGAGAAAAACCTGAAAATAATGTAGGAAAAAAGAATACTGACTATGAAATCACACAGAGTTCTTACTTAATAGAAAACTTCTAGCAAGCTGTAAATTCAGTGAACAATCTAGCTCCTTCGAATGGCAACTGATGAAAATACAGTTCTAGGAACACAAACAGTGCAGCTATTCTCTACCTGCTGAGTATCTATGTTTTCACTATATCTCAGCTGCAGAAATGATAATACTGATTACAACTGCAAACTCTTGCTCTGTGTGAGATTTTGGCTGAGCTCAGCCTGAGTTTATTTCATGCCAGCTCCTCTATTCTGAAGATCTAGTGATTTCTGTTGCTAACTTTTATTAGTTTGAAACACTGGCATTCTTAATCTTTTATGTTTAACAACTGTCCTTACTACCTAACTCATTTATTTTTATATTGCATAAGGGGATTCTATTTTCTCCTCCTCCAAATCTGACCATCCCATTATCATTACCATCTTAAATATGTTTATTTAGGAAATGAGGTAGACAAATCACAGTCATTCATAGCAAGCCTCCTGACACTACAGTCTTTATATCCACTCTACTACAAGTCCAAGAAGGGAGATGGTCTTTGCTATTGAAGGAAAAAATATCTCTATTTAACTATAATGTAGGGTTGTGCTGTCAGCAGGCAGTGGCAGCTTTCCTAAGACCCTGAGCTCAGAGTATGCATTTTTAAAAGGATGAAAATGTGTGTGACTATATAAAAACATTTTTAAACAGTGGCTATTTAATAAATTCATCTAAACCTGTGGTGAGGGTGATTCTTAGATACTAAATACTAATAGGCCTGTTTTAACACATTCACAGGATGACAATCCCTGAAGAATATATTTTACCTGTATTGCAAGTGCACGAGCTACAAGACCTCTAAGATATTGTAAGGGATCTTCTGGGCCTTCCCACTTGCTCTGCCATATTAGAGGACACTGCAAATAAAAAAGTCACAATTAATTTAATAGTAATCTTTTGATTTTAATATTACAAATGGAAAAACTACTTAAGATCTACTATTATGGACATGTCTCACTAATAACATAACAGTTTTTAACCTTCACAATCTCTCTCATCTGACAACTTCTCTCCATTCATGCCTTCATTACCCCTCATCCATACTGCAATATTCTCTTGATTTGTCTCCTTCCCTCAAATATTTTCCTATTTCAGTAGATCATACATACCTGTTGCCAAAGTAATTTTCTTTAAATCTCAATGTGGCTACATAACTCAACTCAAATACCTCCAGTGATTTCCTATTTCCTCCAGGGCTTTTAAAATCCTTTATAACCTGCTGTTTACCTATATCTTTACAGCTTCAATAGATATACATCTTCTTTCCCCATAATGCAAAAATCATCAAAAATGGCCTTGTTGTTTTACACAGGAAAATTTACTTTCTATTCTTGCCTTTGTCCTGGCTTTTCTTCATGTATGGAATATACTCCCTCTTTACTACCACGTTATGGAGTCACCTTCCTTTAAAATGTAGTTCAACAATTTTAATTTTCTGGTTAACTGAAGATAAATGTTTTGTTTCAAACATTTTTAATATTTAATTTTAATATTTAATAATAATAAATTGACTTATTTAAAAATGGGACAATTTCATAAAATAATAAACCCTTCACACTTTTAAATATTTGAAAGAAAATAAAAATAAAATGTAGTTCAAGAACTATCTTTAAAAAAAGGTCAAATGGTTAAATGTTTTAGGTATTAAAGATGATAGCAAATTAGGAGAGCAAGGGATAGTTTAGCTATCAGATCTTTGGAGAAGGTGGGGATTTATGGCTAAAAAAAGAACTAGAGAACATTTATGTCATAGAAAACATACAACTTTGATTACATTAAACAAAACTAACACAAGCAAGACTAGAAGGAAAGCAGAAATCTGGGAAACATTTTTTACAGCTAGTGTTTCTGATAAAGACCTCATTTCTAAAATATATAAAAAACTGAATCAAATTTAGAAGTCATTCTACAATTGATAAAGAGTCAAAGGATATGTACAATTTGTAGATGAAGAAATTATAGTCATTAACAGTCAAATGGAAAAATGATCTAAATCACTACTGATTACAGTAATGCAAATTAAAACAACTCGGAGGTACCATCTCATATCTCTCAGATTGTCTAAGATGATTGGAAAAGAAAGTGATGAAACTGGGACACTGCTGGTGGAGTTGTGAAATGACCTAACCATTCTGTAAGGCAATTTGGAACTATGCCAAAGGGACTATCAAATTGTGCATACCCTTTGACCCAGCAATGCTATTACTAGTGCCATTACTGGGTCTGTATCCCAACAAAATCATAAAGGAAGGAAAAGCACCCACATGTGCAAAATTGTAGCAGTTCTTTTTTTGTAGTAGCACAGAACTGGAAAATGAGTAGACTTCCATCAATCAGGGAATAGCTGAATAAGTTGTAGCATATGAATATAATGGAATATTGCTGTTCTATAAAAATTAACGAACAGGCAAGCTTTAGAAAGGCCTGGAAAGAGTTACATGAATTGATGCTGAGCAAAACAAGTAAAGCCAGGGATACATTGCACACAATAATAGCAAGAATGAGCAATGATCAATTATGAAAAAGTTGATCTTCTCAGTGGTTCAGTGATCCAAAGCAATCCCAATAAACTTAGGGTAGAAAGCCTACATCCAGAGAGAGAACATGCTCTGTTCGTTTTTTTTTCTTTTGTCTTTTTTTCTCTCTCATGGTTTTTTCCCTTTTGTTTGGATTTTTCTCTTCCAACATAATTCATAAAAATATGTTAAAAAATGAATGTGTATATATATATATTACATATATTTAAATTTAAAAAATGAAGAACTAGAGAACATGAAATGCAAAATGCACAACTTTGATTACATTAGATTTAAAAAGAATTACCTTAGTAAAGGAAAATTTTTCTGGCCTCATCAACTATTAAAGTCCAAATTTCCTTGTATTTTATATACATTTGTATTTATTTACTTTGTATTTATGCTGTATATATATTTATGTATGTATATTTTATATTTATGTATGTATCAGCTGTCTCCATATGAATGATAAGCTCCTTGTGAATAGGAAATCTTTTATTCTGTGTAATTGTACAAACAACACCTAGCACAGTATCTAGCAAATAGTGAGCAGCACTTAATATTTATTGGCTGACACTGCTAAAAAAGCCTATCACTTTAACTTTACCACTTTGATACCTATATTCTCTCTATAATACTAAAATTATGTTTGCAATTCATGGAATAAATACATTGATCTAGGAGAAATGCTAATTATAGGTAGCCCAAAGAGCAACAGAAAGATATATTGTAGATATAAGTATGGAACATGATATGTGGGAGGAAAAATCTCATAAATGACATATATAACCAGAAAATAAGGTAAGTTTGTGAAGGGACAAAAGTTTATACTGTTTAAGTATTACAATGGTATTTTCCAGACATTAAAATACTCAGTGGAAGGTCATCAGATCAAAAGGAGTCTCTGTGAAAACATGGACATCATACAAGATAAAAAGACACAGACAAGCTATGATGTTTTCAGTTTAACCTACTATGTCATATTATTCTGAGGCAGAAAATTCATGAAGGCAGGAACTGTCTTTTTATTTTCGCATTTCTCTTAGTATGTAAGCAGACAGCTCTAAAAACAGTAAGCACTCTTTTCCCCCTTCAAAATACATTTCACTTTAAAATTTTTAGATTATAAACTATGATGGACTTGGCTCTTCTTAGCAATGTGATAATTCAAAATCATTCCAACAGACTTGGGATGGAAAATGCCATTCACACCCAGAGACAGAACTATGGAGACTGAATATGGATTGAAGCACAGTATTTTCACCTTTTTTTGTTTCTTTGCTTTTTCTTTCTTGTGATTTTTTATCTTTTGGTTTGATTTTTCTTGTACAATATGACAAATATGGTAAATATATTTTAAAGGATTGTACAGGTTTAACCCTTATCAAATTGCTTGCTGTTTTGGGAAAGGGGAAGATAAAGGAGGGAGTGAGAACACTGGAATACAAAATTTCACAAAAATGAATGTTGGAAATTAAATATATATATACATATATATATATATTTGGTAAGATAAAATATTACTGAGGGAAAAAGATTTTAGCTATCTTTTATGTAGAAGTAATTAATTCTACAATTAATTTGCTGCCTATAAAGACAATAAATCAGTTTTATTACTTTATAGTCATAAATGACAAACATCACATGTTGTATATGTGAATTACAAGCAATCTTCCAAATCTAACATTTTTTAATGAAACAACTGTCATTCAGTTTTCAAAATAGTAACAAAGATCTGACAAGTCAAAATATGATTTACATTTTAAGTTACTGCTGAAAAACTTCAAAAACCAAGTATATTTTTATTATTAATCTTTAAGAAAAATTTATATGAGGAGGATTCTGGAAGACAGTAGGTCAGAAAATTTCAAGCTCTCCAGATTTCCCCCACAAACAAAACAAAATTGTACCTCAGAGAAAAAACAGACTGGTGAAAGCAAACAGGACTTGGGGCAGAACAGAAGTTTTCCTGGGACAACCCAAGAAAAAACTTAAGAAAGACCCTAGGATGGGGCTTAACCAATATGGAGTGTAAACAATTCCTGGGTAGCAGGGAGTCTGGGGGCTAGTAAATTCTGAAGAAGTCTCAGCCCAAAGCCAAGGAATTTTCACCTCTGGACAGTAGTGAATGGGGAAGGATGAGTACCAGAAGATTGAGGGAACATCTGCTGATTAAGAATACTGATTAAGACTAGCTGTCCTGAAGAGACATAGGCTGGATGAGAAGGAACCAATAAACCTGGTAGGATTCAGAGGCAGTGGGACAGGGATGCTACTGGCTGGCTTCAGGCACTTGCAGGAGGGTGGAGCTTTTGGTTTAGAGTTCCAGGCAAGAAGGAATAAATGAAGTGAAGCTAGAAGCATCATCCCTTCCCCCAACCCCAGGATTAGAAGTGCTTACAGGAATTGTGCTCATTAAAAAAAAACAGGCAAAGAAGAAAAAAAACCTAATCATAGAAATTTACTAGGGGAATAGTGAATACAGGGGTTCGCTTTCAGAAGAGAGCAGTAAAGTAAAAAAAAAATCTTAAATGGCTACCTGCCCAGAAAGAAGGCTTCAAAAATCCAATGAGAAACTGAGGAAAAACTGAAAAAAGGAAGAAAGGAAGGAAGGAAGGAAGGAAAGAAGGAAGGAAGAAAGAAATATCCAAGAAAAAGAAATTATGAAAAAAAAAGTTAACCAACCAGAAAATGAGATACTGAATTTTTAAGAAGAAAATAACATTTTGAAATCTAGAACTGGGCAAGGGAAAGCTAGTAAAACTATAAGATACCAACAAATAACAAAACAAAATCTAAAGAATGAAAAAAAATTAGAATGTTAAACATCTTATAAGAAAAAATGACAGATCTACAGAACAGATCAAGAAGAGAAAACTTAAAAATAATTGGATGACCTAAAAGCCATGACCAAAAAAAAGAATCTTGACACAATAATGAAAAAAATAAAGAAAATTGTCCTGGAGTGATAGAAGATGAGAAAAAAGCAGAAACAGAAAAAAATCCACAGATCACCATTTCAAAGGGATCTTACAAGGAAAACACATAGGAATATTATTGCTAAATTTTGAAACTCCCAAATCAAAGAGAAAAATTTACAGAAAAAAAATTCAAATATTCTGGAGCTTCAATTACAATTGTACAGGATTTGTCAGTGGGTACAATAAAAGACCACAGGTCCTGTTATAATACATATTGACCATCTAAAGAACTAGGCCTCTGGCCAAAAAATATCATATCTAGCAAAACTAATCATAATACTGAACAAAAAAATGGATATATAACCAGCTTTCAGATTTTTCAGGACTTTGTCTCAATAAAACCTGAACTCAATAGAAAATTTAACATATAAGAGCCAACATCAGATTTACTTCAAGGAAGTCAACAAGGACAAAATGTTTATATTTTTACATGGAAATGTATACCATATGTCTAAGAATGACATCAGCAATTGGGTGGCTCAAAAGAAAGAGTAGAGCAAAACTAAATGTGATCTTACTCTAAAAAACAAAATTGTCTAGGAAAAGGTAAAAATAGAAATTATACTAAACAAATGAGGTAAGGAGGAAGAACCAACACAGAGGCATTATAGAAGGGAGGAGGGCTGGTAGTTCTGAGAACCTATTCACATCAGGAATGGGTTAGAGAAATGTGTGTGTGTGTGTGGATGTGTGTGTGTGTGTGTGTGTGTGCATAATATCAAGGGTACAGCACCTCCAAAATCTATAAAGAAATAAGAGGGAAAGAAATAGTATAAGATGGGGTATAGAAGGGTATGTAAATTTATGGCAGTGGGACTAAGTGTGTAGAGTCGGAAGAATGGGATAAAGAGGGAGGGATCCATGGGTTGAAAGAGGTTAAATAATAGCAAGACAAGTTAAGGAGTAGAATTAAAGTAGAAGAGTTAGCAGGGGATAGGAAATAAGAGATATACATAAACACTATAACAAGGATCAGGAGTAGAATTCATTAGAAAAAATAAGTAGGGCTAGTAATTATTGATCTCAGACAAAGTCAAACTTAAAAATTCAGTCAAGAGAGAAATCTACATTATATATCAGTCATATTAATATTGTTTTCGATGCATGCTTATAGATGTGTAAATGCATATGTGTATATATGTATATTTGTGTATGTGTATGTATGTATGTATGTATACACACATATATGTATACATAAATATACTTGTGCTTAAATGTAATTTGCTTGGGGGAGGTGAAGGGAATGAAAGGGGAAAAATAGTATAAAGTAAAAAGTGCACAGCAATGAAAGAAAAACCTTCAAGGAAACAAAGGAAAGATGGATATTCATGAATATATAATTTTTTCTATTATTATATATGCTTTATTGAAATGGAAATTTATTATTACATATTTTGAATCCTCCCTGGTGTTTTGCTGGGCAAATGACAATTTTTTTTTCCTTTTCTGTCTTTCTTTTTCTATTTGCTTTTAAAGAAAGACTTGTATTTTAATATATACATACATATATATTAAGTCATGAAAAGGTATAGTGTTTTGGGTTACATTTATATGACACCAATAAAATATGTCAGTTTGGTAATTCACTGAAATGAGAGTTTGATGCATTTAAATATGTTAAGCTGGAATAGTCATACAACAATCTTCCAAATGCCAAGTGTCTAAAATATAATGCTTGATACTATTGAATATAAGGATAAAATTAGCAGGCACTATATAAATACTTGTTGATTGATTCAGAATTGTTAAGTAGTAGTTATCTTGTCCTAGTGTTCATGTAGAAAAGATCTCCCAAGAGCTTTCCAGTTTTGAAGTTACATGATTCTTTGACTCTGATTTTAACAGTACAAGTATAGTTGGCATTAATCCATCATGATATACAGAAATTTGGATATGTATAAGTAAAAAAAAAAGAGAAATTGACATGATTAAAAATTGACTGAAAATAAACATTTATGAAACACCTACTATATGCCAGACACTGTGCTAAGCATTACAGTTACAAAAAAAGTTAAAAGAGTCATGGAAGGGCAGGGGGTAACAACATGCAAAAAATTGTGAATGAAAAGACAAATGGGGATAGAGTGAAAATAATCAACAGAGGCAAGGCACTAGAATTAAAGGAAATGCTTCCTGATATGGCAAGATTTTCACTGGGATTTGAAAGAAAACTAAGGATGCCAGTAATCAGAATTCCAGGCTCAGGGGACAATCACGGAAAAGTTCCATGGTCAAAAGATGGAATATTTTATTCAAGCAGCAGAAAAGAAACCAGTATCAATGGATCAAAAAGTATATGGAAGCACTATATAAAGTGTAAGAAAGATAGAAAAGTAAGAAGAAGAGGAAGATTATGAAGGGTTTTGAACGCTAGAGTATTTTCTATTTGATTCAGGAGGTAATAGTTACTGAGGGCTTCCTAATTGTGGGGGGAATGCAAAAGGGGGAGAGGTGTCACATGGTCAGCCCCATGCTTTAGGAAGTTCCCTTGACAGTTGAATAGAAGATGGACTTGAGGACTAGATGGATCAGGGGGGCATCCAGCACACAATAAACAGTGCAAGCCTGAGAACCTTCCCTATGTGCCTACAAGTATCTAAGAAAGAAATGTCACAGAGTTAGAATCAACAGGCCTTGGCAGACACTGGGTATGAGCCGGGGGGACTGACATGAAGATTTTGAGCCTGGGTGACTAGGAGAGGACAGGTACCCTGGATAGCAATTGAAAGATTAGGCATAGGAGGTTTGTGTGGAAAAACAATGAGTTTGGTCTTGGATATCTTGAGTTTAAGATGTCTGCAAATATCCCACTGCCATAAATCTACACACCCTTCTAGACCCCATCTTATCCTATTCCCTTCCCTCTTATTTCTTTATAGATTTTGGAGGGTGCTATACCCTTGGTATTATGCACACATACGCGTGCGTGTGCGTGTGTGTGTGTGTGTGTGTGTGTGTGTGTGTGTGTGTGTCTAGTTTGAGATGCCCAATAGGAAACTGAAAATGAAAAACTGGAGACCAGAAGGTAGTATTGGCTACCTTAATGGCTCCAATGCCACCTCATGATCTGAAAGTAACTCTGAAGACCCAAAAAGTCTATTCCTATACAGTGCAAGCTCATGGAAGACATTCACAACTGAATGTGAAGAGGTTTATCATAAGTAGGCTGGACTCTTTGTGTTGAATTTTTTGCTAATGAAAATCTAGAAGATAAATGTGGGGGGATGAAGGTGAATGTTTCATAATTCATTTAATATATTTTTATTGAATAAGTCTGATTTATAAAATAACTTCAAGTGATATTCACTTAACAAGAAAGAGTAAAGGGGGCTAGGAGTCTGCAGAATTAGTAAAGCGATTATGTTAATTCTCTCTAAAAAGTAGACTTTTTTCAGGAGAGAAAGCTGACTTTATATTGACCTAATCTGATCCAGGTTAGGAAGGGTAAAAAATAGCTTTAATGTAAATTGAAAATTAAAATGTCGAACTTTAAAAAGTATGAAGATGAACTGGAACAGCTAAAATCAAAATCATCAGCAAAGATCACCTCAAAGAACCTGTTCCTCTGTATATCTGAAGAATTTCTTTCATATTTCCTTTTCTGCACTGAGAAACCAGTGCAGACCTATGGGAAGTGAAATGAAATACTTCCAACCCTGAGAAATATAATCCTACCCAAAAGACTATATTCTGAGAAGTATAGAAGTAGAGCTCATAGGACAAAAATGACAGTTTGAGATGCCAGTGTTTTACAAGAGGCATGCATGCAACATTGACCTTTCATGGAAAGAACACTGGATTTAGGGTTAGGGCTTCTGTGTTAAATCTAAGTTCTGTGATTTATGTCACTTTGAGCAAGGCCCTTAACCTCTCTTTCAGTGTCTAAAATTAGATGGTTAGACTAGACAATTGTTAACGTATCTTCCAGCTGATATTTTCTATCTCTAAGGATAAATCATTGTTTCTCTTACAAACCCCAAATCTATATTCATATTCTACCCACAACATGTCACTCTATCTTGGTCAAGCAAAATAATTCTAATATGTTATCCATCATGTTAGCAATCCATCTTTACTCTGTATCATTTACAAATCTGATAAGCATTTATACAGTGTCCAATTCACTGACAAAAATATTTTGTCAATCCACTATAAACTTAATTATAGATACCTATACATTACCTTTTTCATATTTATGCATTTTATTCCCAGTAGAATGACTTTCCCAAATGCTTACTAAAATATGGGCAAACTATAGCTACAGCATTCCCTCAATCTACAAGTCATGGGTTATGGGGCTTTTCTCCAAATAGTCAAGACTAAATCTTCATGATCATATATGGGATTTTCTTGACAAAGATACTGGAATGGTTATCCATTTCCTTCTCCAACTCATTTTACAGTTGAGGAAATGGAGGTAAACAGATTTAAGTGACTTGCTCAGGGTCACACAACTAGTATTTGAAGCCAGATTTTAATTCAAGAAGATGAGCCTTCTGTAGACGGCAGTATGCATTCATACATACTCTTAAACATACATGTATGCATGTATTTATAAATGTGTGCATGTTATATGTAACATCAGGATATTAAGTATATAAATCTTATTATGTATTTAAAAAAGACAAGTCTTCCTAACTTTAGACTCTGCATTCTATCCACTGTGCCAATTAGCAAGTATGATAAAAAATGAAATTAAGAAGTGAAATCTAGATCTGGATAGTGATGGTTAGAGTATTTGACTAACTGACTTGAAGTGAGAAAGAATGAATTTGAATATTGCCTTTAACATTTATTAGTATATGATTCAATTTCTGTCATCCTCATTATTCACATTTCTGAAATTATTATAACAATAGTCCCTATGCCTCATGAGGTTGTTGTGTGGATTACAAAACATAAGCAAAATGCTTTCCAAATCTGAAAAATTCTCAATGTTAAACAAAGATGATGATGATGATGATGATGATGATGATGATGATGATGATGATGATGATGAACTGGATATTCGAGGACCTTATTTTCTAGATGTTCATAAACTATATTGTAATACATTCTAGAATTTCTCTTAGAATAAAAATTAAATGAATCAGTTTGCAGATACCATGTTCTTTCTCTTTTTTTTAAAAAAAAAAAAAGAACATCTGTAAGAAATGACCAGCAAGATGATTTCAGAGAGGCCTGGAGAGACTTACATGAACTGATGCTGAGTGAAATGAGCAGAACCAGGAGATCATTATACACGGCAACAACAGTACTATATGACGATCAATTCTGATGGACATGGCTCTCTTCAACAATGAAATGTTTCAAACCACCTCCAATTGTTCACTGAAGAAAGCCATATACACCCAGAGAGAGGGATGCGAAATGTGGACCACAACATAACATTCTCATACTCCTTGATTGATGTTTGCTTACATTGTGTTTCCTTTATCTGATATATCGTTTGTGTAGATAAGATTTTTCTTGCACAACAATGATAAGTTTGGAAATATGTATACATATATTCGATTTGCCAATATTTTAACATAATTAACATAGTGGATATCCTGCCATCTAGGGGAGGGGTGGGGAGTTGGGGGGAAAAATTTGTAACGGAAAGCTATGTAAGGGTTATTGTTGAAGAATTACCCACACATATGTTATGCAAATAAAATAAAATTAAAAAAAAAAGAACATTTATTGTTTTTTTTTCTCTTATTCACTATTATCTTTAAAAGATCACTGGCTCAGAAATGGCATCCACCCATTCTTTCATTATTTGGTGTTTTTGTTTGTTTGTTTGTTTGTTTCCTTTTTTTTTTTTTTTTTGCTGAGGCAATTGGGGTTAAGTGACCTGTCCAGGGTCACACAGCCAGGAAGCGCTAAGTGTCTAAGACCAGATTTGAACTCAGGCTCTCCTGACTTCAGGGCTGGTGCTCTGTCCACTACACCAACTAGTGCCCTGTGTTGGTTTTTTTTTAAGGCTATGATTAGAATAGTCACCAGGTACTTATTAAATAATTTTTATGTCAGATTCTATGCTAAATTCTAAGGACACAAAGAAAGGCAAAAAAAAAATCCCTATTCTCTAGGAACTCACATGTTAATGGGGGAGACAGCACACAAATCACTACTTATAGTGAAGATATTAATGTAAATAGAAGGCATGTCAGAGAAAAGATCTTCCCTCTTTCTTACCTTTCTTAACTTCTTTCTTGGGTAGTCTTCCTCTTTACATTGTAAGCTCATTGTGGGGTAAGGAATGTTTTTCTTTTTATTAGTTGTCTCCCCAGAACTTAGCACAGTATCTGGAACATTATATGTGCTTAATAAATGTTTATTAGATTGGAAATTATTATTAAGGTAGGTAAAGACATTATTAGCTATTCTATTTTTAGCAGAGAAAGAACTGCAAATAATTAATTTCCCATTACTATTATACTTGTGATGTTTCTTATAATTTTCACCTTTTCTATTTTTTTCCATCAGGTGGTGCACAATATTGATATCAAAGTCAAATAGAAATAAAGGACACTAAGCTATTCAAAAGGATCCTTGTATGTCACATATTGATTTAAAAATCACATATTAATATTATCTATTTTCTATGTATTTTATCATGTACTCACAAATATAGTAGGCTTCAATGTAGCCTACAGATTCTATGTTTGAAACTTTTTGTCTACATTTTAACCTTGAGATCATACTGATGCTATAATGATCACCTATACTATGCCCCTTCTGATCTTTATCCAACTACTGTTCATCATGGTTAACCATCCACAACTTCATCAATTTCTTCATGAGTACATCTTTTTAAATATAAATTCTTTATATATAATTGTATTCTACTTTCTTCCTTTTGGTGGTAAAGTGAACTTGAGGTTTGGAATCAAGAAGACTTGAGTTTAACGCTGGCCTCAGAAACCAGTAAAAACAACAACAACAACAACAACAACAACAACAACAACAACAACAACAACTTAAAAAGGGCTAGTTTCTTAGTAAGACACTGACTTATTAGCTGTGTGATCCTGAGAAAATCACTTCTCCTTTTTTCACCTCAGATTCCTCATGTGTAAAATGTAGACTGCAAAATGTCTGACACGTAGTAAGCATTATATAAATGTTAGCTAGATATGCCCTTTCAGATCCATATTCTAATCATCAGTATGATTTATCCAATACTTAATAATTTTTATAGGATCAAATTTGCTTCCTTGGCCTAGACTTTATAGTTTACCTTGCTTATAAACTTTACATATACTTTGTATATGTAAATCAAAATCTGATCAATATCTGATGCCATTATTTTTATTGCTGGCTCCCTTCTTAGATTTCACAAAATAAAATACTTTTTTCACATTAATTTTAAGCATAAAGTTTTTGTCAAAACTCTTTTTAGTGTAAGACTGACAATGAGACAATAATGATTTTTATCTAAAAAAATACACTAGCCTTCCCTATATACTATGGCTCTACCATGAGATCTGAAGTTTTTTGTTTTGCCAAATTTACTTAAAATAGTGATACACAACACTTTGTCACTCTGTCACTGAAAAATTCATTGTGCTAATGAGATTTCATGACTGACAACACATCTCTTCATAATTAGAAACAATTGAAGACTCAAATTCATTCTTATAGCATTTTGACAATTATTGCTATTATAGATACTGTAGAAAATATAGGAAAATAAAAGCCAATTAAAATAAAACATGAGGAGCAAGAAAAAAAGATCCTCTAAAACAGGAGTTTTGTGTTTGTTTTTTAATCTTCTTTGTATGATGAGCCCTCTAATTTACTGAAGTTTATATATGCTTTTTCTGAATAACATTTTAAAACATATAAAATAAAATATAGAGGATTTTAAAGGAAACTAAATATATCAAAATATAATTGTATATATATATATATTTTTAAAAAACAAGTTCACAGATCTCAGGTTAAAAGCCCTTAATCTAAATTGAATTTTTTTTCAAGATGTTTGGCAAAAGGGACAAAATGTCCAATAGGTATTTTCCCTAGACTGTGGGAGGGAATGATATTTCATAAATTGTGATAAAAACATATGGTACATTTGTGTTCTAAGTATAAAACTTTCATTAACTCATTGTGATCCCATGAAATGTTAATAAAGTATTGGCAAGGGCACAGCCACTGCTGATCTTGCCACAGTCATCACTGTTCAAGTTTTTGGTGTATAGTGATCATAGATGTTATGTTTGCTCAAAATAAAATTTAATGCTTATCTTGTCCAGAGACACATACAATATATGATCATAAATAAAAGTCATCCAGTAAAAAATAACTGCATTTCATTGCCACAACATGGTCTAATCTGATTCTGTTGTTCTTCTCTTCTCAGGATACTTGGAGTCTATGGTGTGATCATATCATACGAGCTAGACTAACACCAGTGAGTACAATCCTACCTACTTTTATATGCTATTGCGGGGCAGTCAGATGGTATAGTGGAAAAAGTACCAGATTTAGAATCATGAAGATGAGTTCAAATCCCATCTCAAACACTTACTAGCTGTATGACCTGTACAAGTAAGTCACTAACATATCTCATTCTCAGTTTCCTCATCTGTAAAGTGAGAATAATAATAGTCTCTAGTTCACAGTTTCTGGGATGATTAAGTTAAATACATTATATAATATACAAACCTCAGAGAAATATTAATAATAACTATTACTATTGTTATTAGACAATATTTACAAAGGCACTTAGTACAATACCTGACAGAGTTGAGTTTAATAAATGTGTTCCCTTCCCTCTTTATTTTTATTATATAGTTTAATTCTTTGGAAAGAGAAATGATATGAATCATGACTTTTCCTTTTATACAGTTAATAAGGTATAAAAATCAAACATGATAAGACATAGTTGCATCTCTATTCCATAAATACAAGGAGCTTACCTTTTGGTTTAATAAGGCACTTGCCAATTTTTGTACTTCAGAACTCAATAGTGTTGTGCCTCTGATCACTTTGCTAAGAGCTGCAAGTGACTGATGGACACTTTGAATTAAGCGAATGGCATTGAACTGTTCAAGAACAATGAATGATAATATGGGAGATCCTTGTCGTTCATTAGGTGAAGTCACTTTCTGGTGAATCAGGTTTGAATTCTAAAAGAAGAACACATATCATTTCATTAATACATGCCTAGGAATTCATTGATTTAAAAGCTGGAAAAACACTAATTTATCACAAATGCAATAGATTATTTTTTAAAAGCCACTCTTGGCTGTCCTCCTGGGGTATTTTCCACACAGAATAAGTTTGTAATTTTATTGGAGTTAATAGCTTTTAATGTAGTTTTGCTTCACCTTACTTAATTCACCATGGACCTGTATATTGTTGGGAAGATAGCCACTTCATAGGATAATAAGATCATGGGATTTCAATTAGAGTTTGAAGGGACCTTAAAAATTCCCCTTCATTTTCTAATAACCAGAGAGAGGTCTTGACAAGTGAAGTAGCCTGTTCAAAGGTATACATTCCTACTAGACCTCTCCTAATTCCAGAGCCATAGCTTGGTTCACTGTCCCACTACAGAGTGGAACCACATTAAAGTTCAAGAGAAAGGTATGTTGTCTTTTTTTTTGTAAAAGTCCTCAACAAATTTTATGATTCTCTTCTCTGTCCTCCATGGGGGAAATACTGATATGATTAACAACAGTATACAACAACCAAGGAAATACTCTACAAGCACCAAAAGTCATAAAAAATCAAACATATTATAAATATACTAACGTACTTCATGAAACTAATTGATATTGTGTAATAAAAATGAGTAGATGGATTTCAGAAAAAATGGGAATAACTTGTATGAACTGATATAAAATGAAATGAGCAGAAGCAGGAGAACATCGTACACAATAACAACATTATATGATGATCAGCTATAAATGACTCATAATGGAAAATGCTGTTCACATCCAAAGAAAAAATTGATGGAGTGTGAATATTGATCAAAGCATACGACTTTCACTTTCTTCATCATTCTGTGCATCATTCCTTTGGGTCTGTTTCTTTTTTCACAATCATGATTAATATGGAAATAAGTTTTACATGACTGCACATATAGATTATATATGTGCAAATTGCTTACTTACAAGGAGGAAGAAAGAGAAGCTTACTTAAGGGAGGAAGGGAGAAAAATTTGGAATTAAAAATTTTATAAAACTAAATGCTATAAATTGTCCTTACATATATTTGAAAAATAAAATACCATTAAAAAAAACTAATTGAACAAGCAATCAGAATAGATTAAATAAAGGTCCTTGCTCATGTCTCCCAAGAGATAAACAAATAATTGACTCCTCCCTCTGAAAATAACTTCTTATAATTCCATTTCTCTCCAAGTCTTATTATTCCTAAAGGCATTCTTCGTCTTTGTTGTAATCTCTATGGAGTATAAGCAAGCTCTTTAAGGAAGAGATTATTTCATTTTCGTCTTTACTTCTCTCCTGCCTACCAGAGTACATGCATGTTGATTGATTAATTGATCTTGGACTCTTTCTTATCCCTTGCCTCTCATTTCCAATTATTTAGCTCATCCTCCTGATTCTCTCCTAGTTAGTACATGTTCTCTATATTCTCATTGTTATCAATCCTATTAGAAACTCACTACTATATACATGGAAAAACTAAAATAGAATCCCCCCAGAAATATCCCAATTCTACTTCTGACTTTATTTTTCATAACAATGCCAAATTATTCTTCAAGCATTGATCTTATTATATCATTCTTTTTTCTCTAAAACCTTCAAGACTTTATTTTGTTTTCTGTCATCTACTAAATAAAATTCAGACTTTGTCTCATATTCACGGCTTCCAAAATCTAATAAAACTTTGCATTTTATTCTTATCTTAAATTAGTCCATATCACATATCTAAGCTTCATCCAAACTGTATTATTCTCTATATTTATCCAAACTGTTTTACATCATCCCTGAATCTTTATTCATACTGTTCTCTATTCAATGTCCTTCCTCCAACTTTTTCCTGCTCACTTTACATTCATTCTTTAAATACCACATCAGACAGCTCAATATTCTGTTAATATTTCCTCATATAGGTATGTTATAGATGCTCTTACCAAGTATTATATTATTTTGTATAAGTTATCAATGTATGTGTTTTTTAATATAAGTTCCATAAAGGTAATGACTATGGCTTATCTTAACCTCATACTCTTTCTAACACTGGGAACAGCATTCTCTACAGAACAAGTATTAGTCACTATTTTTAATTTAACAGAATTAATTGAAGAAAAGATAGAATGAGGTAATGAAGGATAAAAGAGACACAATATGTAATGTAGAAGAGTCAGTCTTGACAAGGATGCAAGTCATGTTTCAAAAACTAGAAAAAGGAAAAATATTCAGTAAGCTTCAAAGAGGAGGAAGAGGAGAATTGAAGTGTATATTTTATATGGTCTTAGTCTTCTCAATAATGCAAAAACCAAAGTCTTAAGATTTTATTCAGATTTCTAAGTATAAATGATTAATAAGTACACAACTGGATTTATTAGATAAGAGCTTAGGTGTGAAATCAAGTCAGATAAAGAAACAGATTTTCTTTGCATGGATTTCAAAAATAAAAAAAAAGTTAGAATAGAAGTATTCTGAGGAAGAGAACTTGGAGAGAAAGAGGGTTTAAGATCAAGGTAAGGTATATTCACCATTAGAGGATGAGAGAATGAAAATAAGAAAGAATACCAGAAAATCAGAAGAAAAGTTTGGCTAGTACGCAAGGACAAGAAGAAAAAAAATTGTCAATGGGTGAATACAACAAAGCAGTCAAGTGAGAATATGAGAAAATTAGTTGGTGATACCAATATAGAGTCTATATAATAAGAGTTATAAAGCTCTTATTAACAGGAAAAATGAGCCCACTGATCTTATAATCAAGCAAGAAAACTGATTAATATATTCAAGCTCAGTAGATAAATTCATGAATCATTGCTCTTCATGATGATCCAGCTGTCTATCTGATTAAGATTGTTTGTTGCAAAATATATTTCATAGTTTCTGTTTGCTAAATTAGGAATGAAACAAGAATGGCATAATTAATATGGTAACACAAAATTATGTGCTATATAAAATAATAACAGCATAAACTAATTTTATCATATTTAAGGACTTTCAGTCAATACTCAGTTGTTTCATATGATCATCATTATTGCTACTTTATTCTGCAGAGGCAAACCTGCATTTCAAGTCCGAAGATTCAATAAAAGAAATAGTAGCTTTTCTTTTGGCAAAGTTCCTCAAGAAAGGTAAAGTCAAGAACAAAGCAAATACTGCAAGAAAGTGTTTTGTTGTTGTTGCTATTTTTTGCTTGCTTTTATTAGCAATATTCCTCCTGAAAGTAGTACTTTACTATTAAAAGAATAATAGAGGGATCTTCAAGGTGGAGAAAAATGATATAGAAAAATTCATATTATCTGAATAGAGAATATTCCTATTTTTTAAATGTCAGCAATTACTTGTCTTTATAGACTGAAAGGAACCAAACAAAACCTTAAAGTAATAATGAAAAATGTAGTGGAAAATAACAGCAATATGAATAACTAATCAAATGAACAAAAATGTTTTAAAATCATTAAATCTTTAATTTAAACCTTTACATTTTACTTTGAATTAGTGATATGAACAATAACAAAGTATTCAGAATTCTGAAATGCTTGAAGTTTCAGTTTTAAATATTGAAAAAAATCTCTAGATCTCTTTCTTTGGGAAATGTTATCTAACCATATCTCATATATTATGTATTTGACACAAAAATAAAGAACTATATCCTTATCTATGTTTATCCCTTTCAAATGTCATCTTATTAGTTTCAGCACTTCAGTTTATTCTCTTGAAATGTTTTTAAATAATATTATGCAATGTACTAACTATTCCTCCCAGCTTTATGTTATCTGCGGATTTAAGAAGCTTGCATCTGGGTTTTCATCTGAAACACAGATAATGTTGAATGACACAGTGTTCAAAATAAACCTCTGGGGCAGTCCATAGATACCTCCCTCCAAATTAACATTTTTAAAAAGCAATTAATTAATTAATTTTAATACACATTGCTTTATGAATCATGTTGGGAGATAAATATCAGAACAAAAAGGAAAAACCATGGGAGAGGAAAAAAAATAAGAAAGAAGTGAACATAGCATGTATTGATTTATATTCAATCTCCATAGTTCTTTTTCTGGATGCAGATGACATTTTCTATCCAAAGTCTATTGGGATTATCTTACATTGCTGAACCACTGAGAAGAATGAAGTCTTTCATAGTTGATTATCACATATTCTTGCTGTTATTGTGTACAATTATTCCTGGTTCTGCTTGTTTCTCTCAGTATTAGTTTATGTAAATCTTTCCAAGCCTTTCCATCAGCTTGCTCATCATTTTTATAGAACAACAATATTCCATTACCTTCATATACCACAGCTTATTTAGCTATTCCCCAATTGATGCACTTCTACTCATTTTTAGATTCTTTGTTACCACAAAAAAAGCTGCTACAAGCATTTTTGCACATGTGGGTCCTTTTCCCTCATTTATGATTTCCTTAGGATACAGACTCAGAATGGCACTGCAGGGGCAAAGTAAATTAATATTTACTCATTATTGAGTATTAGGAAGCAAGGCAGTATAGTAAATTGAGTGCTGGACCTGGAGTGAAGAAGAGCTGAGTTCAAATCTGGCCTCAGATTACCCCTGTGATGCTGGGCGAGTCAGTTAAACTCCATTTGTCCCAGGTTCATCATCTGTAAAATGGAATAATGATAATGCTACCTTTCAAGGATTGTTACGAAGATCAAATGAGCTAATATTTGTAGTGTGCTTAATACAGTGGCTGGCACAAAGTAGATACCATATAAGTGTTTATTATTAATATTAACTTGGTCCATTTGTTAAGCTTCAAATCTTTCTAATTTTATCATCTTAGCTTATGCCTTACACCTTTCCATCATACTCAGAAGAATGAGACATTGTTATGTCTTGTTGAAAAACAGGAATATTATATCGATAGTACATTCACTGCATTTACTAGTAAGCAATCTTGTAAAAATAGGAAATGAAGGAAGTTTATCGGTAAAAACCTGTTCTTAATTTTAAAAAAAATTCCAGTTCTTATTGCTCACCATTTTTCTTTCTACATACAGAAAAATTTCCTTTAAAGATTAAGTTCTGGAATTTACCCAGGAATTGAAATCAAGCTCACTCATAGTCTAAAGATTGCACTCTTCTGTCCCTCTGCCTTTTTATTAGAATATTTACCCTTTTCTAGATGTATAGCATCTCACTCATTTTCCAAGATTTTTCAACAATCAATGAAGGTATATCAATAGTTCACACGGGCCTGATGACATGAATCCATTGAGAGCTTCGGTATCACCCCACTTATAATTCATATCACAGTTTCATTGTTTAAATTTATACTTTCTATACAAAAGATTCACAGCCAAGAAAATAAGCAAAATAGGAACTTCTCTCCAGTGATTCCACCTTATTTGATCATAAGGACAATAACTCAACTCCACATTCACATATTCCTTTTCCACTCCCATTTTCCATATCATGGCACATGCCATCCTTGGCTGAAGGACATTTTAGCAAGAGGCACATGGAATAATTACCAAGCTTATTAGAAATTATCTGGTTCAAAGCCAGCATTAATATACTCATTTTTTCAATAAAAATGTTCAAATTAAAAAAAAAACAAAACAAAAGGGAGACAAACAATGGTAGTTAAATAAAAAATTATCATTTTTCTTAGGGAGGATAATAAAGATGAAGCAAACTCTTTATTCCACAAAAATTCCTCCTAAAACTTAAAAAATTGCTGCATATTTTTGAATAACTGACTAGTGTTATTGGAATAGTGCATCAGAACAGGAAACTAAACTTAAAAAGTTCTTACATTGTTTTATGTTCCCTAGTTTATTAAAACCATGATATGAATTTTAGTAAATTTTATTCCTGTGAGATGGATTTTCTGGTGTGAACACAAAATGTCAATCTTGATTAGTAATTAAAAAGGAATTATGGGTAGAAATATCATTAACAACATTACTGTTTGAAAAACTTTTATAAAACAAGCCTATCAATTACATTAATTATATTACAATTACTGTTCTATAAGTTATTGAGTCTATGTATTGGTTGGTCCTGTGATTTCTTAAGTATAAGGAACTCTAGAATGAGAAAATTCCTTGTCCTATTTTGGGTTGATACCTACTCTGCAAATTATGGTCCTAGAGAACTGCATAGAGAATTGAGAGTTTTCCCAGGCTCTGATGCTTACTTTCTGTCCACAATGCCTCACTACTGGCACAAATTGAAATATAAATGTTACTATCAATCAAAAACTCTGTCAGCTTAATTTATTCTATGCTTAAAATTTGTTTTCATGTTATTACAAAATTTTAATAAATTCTCTATTTTGTTGAAATAAAGTAGGAGCTAAGGGGATTTTTTTATATAGGTTGTTTTATATAAATATGAGTGGAGAGATATGAAAATTTTATTTTCTTGGAGGGGGAGGGAGAAAAGGGTAAAAGTTAAGACACAAAGTTGGAAATCATTCACTTAAAAGAAATTCTAAAATAATTGATAAGTCAAAGGAATAGCCAAATGTCACAAGTGAAGTTAATGGTAGTAGGTTTAAAAATTTCTTATTCACAAGCACCACTCATAAAAATTGCTTTCATAGTAAACTGTTGAAAAGTTTTTGTTATTTTTTTAAAGATCAGTACAAGATTTCTTACATGATGGGGTTTTGTTTTAAATATACTCTACTGATTAAGTGTGTAAGCTGATAAGAATCTTCATGGTTATGATCACTAAAATCATGAAAAACACTACATGTAAAAAATTTAATTAAAAAAATTCCAAATTTCAAATGACAAGATAAGTATTATGGGAAAATAGTACTACAAAGACTTTTAAAACAGAATGGAAAAGCACTACCAAGATTATTTATAAAAAGTATTTTTGCAAAAAACTCATATAACCAAAGATATATTAGCTATTAAAAATTGACTTCTAGCCTGGCATATCTACTGGCTCTCTCTTTTAAGACCATTTTATCAGTATTCAACTAGCAATTCATTTAATGTGTAATTTATTTAGGATTCTGGAGTTATCCAATTGTTAAATTAGGCTATATTTCTGAAATTTCTTTACCTAATTAGTCTAAACCTCTTTGCTAATTACATCTTCAAGATAAATGCTAGCAAAGTTATGCTGCTTTTTCCTGTTCCTTGTTTAAAAATATCAATGGGATATCACATTTTCAAATCACTTCATGAATCATTACATGGCAATTACATATTTCCATTTTCTTAAAAGAATACATCAAGAAACATGGATTTTTTAATCATTATTTTACCAAATAAAGAAAAAGTCCATCAAGTTCTTTAATGCTAATTGACATAAAGTATATTGCAGCAGAAATTATGTGGCAACACTTTCCTGATTTGATTTTATTATATTAGAAATCTTTTTTTAACGTTTTCCTTCTCTATCTACTTTCCTTAGAGCATTGTTTTCTCTCATATAGATTTAGAACTCATTGTACCTTTTGCCTTTCCAACTGGATGTTGCCCTGTTACTTCAAACTGCGTTTGGCAAAAAATAAATTTCAAATCTTCCCAATTAAATTTTCCCTTCTATTGAATTTCCATTTCACTATAAATGATATCTCTTAAGTCCTCTGATCTACAATTTTGATGTCTTTCATGCTTCTCTGTCCTTTTCACATATTAACTTAAGTGCTAAGTCCTTTAGGTTCTTCATTCTCATTCCCTGAATGAGTTTTTCCTTCTCTCAGTCACCTCTAGCTAACTCATACTCACAGAGCTGACTACTTCTCATATCTCCTCTACACAATTCATTTAATTTATAACAAATAATTGACATTTATAACTAGTGCTTCCAGGCTTCCATGGCACTTGTGAAATATGATCTGATTTGCTCTTTACAACAAGATTATGAGATAAACTGAGGTGGTGGCTACAATCCTACACATAAGGTCAGGAAGAGCTAGATGTGAATCTTGTCTCAATTATGAGCTGTGTTACTTCAGACAAGTAATTTAACATCTTTTAGCCACAGTTTTCTCATTCATAAAGTAGAGAACTGATTATCTCAAGAGGGCTGTTGTGAGGACCAAATCAGGTAGCATGATAGACTGGAAATAACATTCTCTCAACTCAGAAGAACTGGGTTCAAATTCCACTTCAGATACTGACTAATAATTACCTGTGCCTTAGCTTCTTTATCTATAATGTGATGCAGATAAGACTAGATGGTTTCAAAAGTCTATTCCAGTTTTAGACTAATGATCTGATGGTCCTAAATAACATATGCAAGGTATTCTGAAAAACTTAAAGACTATGTAAATACCTGCTGTTAGGTAATATTATTGTTCAGATTTTGCAGATGAGGACATTGGGGCTTAAAAGTTAAAATAAATAAAAAATAAATAAAATAAAAAATATAAAAGTTAAAATAACTTGTGTATGTTCACCCTACCAGTAAATGTAATTCTTCCCTAATTCAAGATGGTCTTCTGACTCCAGATCTTTTTTCTATTCCTTTCTGTTTCCACCCACAATGATTCAACTACATCAACCTTTTCCCTAAAAACTCCTCAGTAGTTCTCTATTGTTCAATGTATTCCATCAAAACTATGGACATGGGATTTAAAGATTCATAGAAACTTTCCTCACCTTACCCAATTAATCTATCTACTTTACCTCTACCTATACACTCAGCTTTGGCCAAATCTATTTGCTTCCCTTACCTATAAATATTTAATTCTAAGCAATCCTTCAAGTCCAGTTTAAATATCATCTCTTTCAAGAACTCTTCCCTTATAACTATCTCCACCCTAAGCTAAAAATAATTTCTCTCCTTTTAAGTCTCATAGTTATTTTTTTGAAGCAGTTGGGGTTAAGTGACTTGCCCAGGGTCACACAGCTAGAATGCGTTAAGTGTCTGAGGTCAGATTTGAACTCAGGACTTCCTGACTTCAGGGCTGGTGCTCTATCCACTATACCACCTAGCTGCCCCGTCACAGTTATTTTCTAACTCTACAATTATTCATTCACATTCTACCTTTAATAATCATTATAAATGTATATGCCTTATATCAACTATTCTTTGAAGTCCTTAAGTTTAGAGATTACATTTTATTTGCCTTTATACTGGTTTGCAAGTAGGAGGAAGTCAATGAATATTTGTTGAATTAATGTTTTCTACTTAATCCCTTCATTTCTGCTTCAACCCCTTTACACAGTTCACATATAAAAAAAGAAGCAAAGCACAATTTAGATCAGTAAGACCCAAGAGTACTATCCCTGAAGTCACATTTATATAAAGAATATAGGGATTGGGGCAGAGAAATAGTCAAGAGACTATTAACCTAAATGCTAAGTCCTTTAGGTTCTTCATTATCATTCCCTGAATGAGTATTTCCTTCCCTCAGTCACCTCTGGCCAACTCATACGTACAGGGCTCACTACTTCTCATATCTCCTCTACACAATTCATTTAATTTATAACAAATAACTCACATTTATAACTAGTAATTCTAGGATTCCATGGTACTTGT
Source organism: Myrmecobius fasciatus (assembly GCA_023553655.1). Taxonomy (NCBI): domain Eukaryota; kingdom Metazoa; phylum Chordata; class Mammalia; order Dasyuromorphia; family Myrmecobiidae; genus Myrmecobius; species Myrmecobius fasciatus. The sequence continues at coordinate 36,945 of JAJPUD010007506.1, read as the reverse complement.
CAAACATGATCTGATTTGCTCTTCACAACAAATTTATGAGATAAGCTGAGGTGGTGGCTATAGTGCTGCACATAGGGTCAGGAAGAGCTAGATGTGAATCCTGTCTCAATTATGAGCTGTTACTTCAGACAAGTAATTTAATACCTTTCAGCCATAGTTTTCTCGTTTGTAAAGTAGAGAACAGATTATATTAAGAGGACTGTTGTGAAGACATAGAAGAAAGTTTGATTTAGATAGAATAAAATTATTGGCATCTAAATAAATACCATTTTAACAGAGAGCATTTGGCATAGCCAACCACTCTCCACTTCTGGATATTATCTCCTTCATGGGATTTTGTGGCACTGTTTCTATATGGAACTTGCCACTCTGTCTCAGATTCTTTTGCTGGGTCATCAGTTATACCATACCTACTAACATTACTTGTCATCAAAGGCTATTCCCTGAATTCTCCATTTCTTTCTGGATTTAAAATGGAAAACCATATGGTAGAAACTAGGCAATGACCAACATCTAATACCCTATGCTATGATAAGGTCAAATGGACTTATGATTTAAAAAATAAAGGATTATACTACAAGCAAACTAAGAGAACAAGGGATAGTCTACCTCTCAGATTTGTGAAGAAGGAAGGAATTTATGGCCAAAGAAAAACTAGAACATTATAAAATGCAAAATGGATAATTTTGATTATATTAAATTTAAAAGTTTTTGCACAAGCAAAATAAATGTAGTCAAGATTAGAAGGGAAGCAGAAAGGTAGGAAAATTTTACATCCAGTGTTTCTGATAAAGACTTCATGACTAAAATATATAAAGAACTGACTTCAATTTATAAATACACAAGTCATTCCCCAATTGACAAATGGTCAAAGGATATGAACAGACAATTTTCAGATAAAGAAATCAAATTCATTTCTAGTAATATAAAAAATGTTTTAAATCACTATGTATCAGAGAAACGCAAATTAAGACAACTCTGAAGTACCACTTCACATCTGTCAGATTGGCTAAGATGATAAGAAAAGATAATGATAAATGTTGGAGGGGATGAGATAAAACTGAGACACTAATGCATTGGTGGAATTGTGAAATGATCCAAACAATTCTGGTACTATGCCCAAGGGTCTATCAAATTGTGCATAGCCATTGATCCAGCAGTGTCTCTACTGGGTCTGTATCCCAAAGAGATCATAAAAGACAGGAAAGGACCCACATTTGCAAAAATTTTTGTATCAGCCCTTTTTGTAGTGGCAAGGAACTGGAAATTGAGTGGTACTCATCAGTTGGGTAATGATTGAATAAGTTGTAGCATGTGAATATTATGGACTATCACTGCTCTATAAGAAATGATGAACAGGCTAATTTCAGAAAAACTTGGAAAGACTTACTGTTACTAAGTAAAATGACCAGAACCAAGAGAATACTGTGCACAGTAATGACTAGATTATATGATGATCAACTATGATGAACTTGGATCTTTTCAAAAATGAGGTGATTTAAGGCAATTCCAATAGATTCGTGATGGAAAAGTGCCATTCACATCCACAGATAGAATTATGAAGACTAAGTATGGATCAAGGAATAGTATTTTCACATGGTTTTTGTTGTTTTTTGTTTGCTTGTTTTCTTTTCTCATTTTCCCCCTTTTGATCTTATTTTTCTTGTGCAACATGCTGGATATGGAAATATGTTTAGAAGAACTGCACATGTTTAACTTATAGTGGATAGCTTACTGGATAGCTTACTATCTAAGAGGGGGAAGAAAGGGAGAAAAATTTGGAATACAAGGTCTTCCAAAAGTGAATGTTGAAAACTATCTTTGCATGTGCTTGGAAAAGTAGAACACTATTAAAAAGATTCAATCAAAATACAAATCTACATTATAGGTCAGGCACATTAATTTTCTTTTAGATATATATCTACATTTGTATATGTGTATATACACAAAGATATGTGTGCATACATAAATCTATCTGTGCTTAACTTTAGGCTGCTTAGGGGAGAGGAAAGGAAAAAATAAAGTGAAAAGAACATAATAGATCACAGAAGAAAACCTACAAAGGAGCAAAGAAAAGATGGACAGTTATGAATACAGTTCTATTATTATATGTGCTTTCTTAACATGGAAATTTATTGCTACATATTTTGAATCCTCACTGGTGTTCTACTGGGCATAAGAAAACACATTTTTTCCCTTTTCTGTCTTTTTCTATTACATTTTTTCTTATTTTGCATTTAAGTTTTAAATAAAAGAAAAAAAAAACCTAAACCACAGCGAACATTAACCTATTCTATGTAGATATGTTAAGGGGAGAATTTAGAAATTAAAAAAAAAAACATCCCTTGAGAAGAGCTAAGATAAAATTGTTGAGAATGAGGAAATTATTGCTTAGGTAGCTTACCTTGTTACTATCATTGAAAAAGAGAATAGAGACTAACTTCCTAAGTGAATTGCATTTCAAAAGTGTAAAGAAAGGTGTGGAGTCAACATGGTTTTTAAAAAAGGCAGGGACACAACTAAGCTCTCCCAAATTTACCTTCAAACAACTTTTTAAAAAACACCTCAAAATTAATTCTGGAGCAGGAGAGCCAACAAAAGGACAGGATGAAATAATTTTCTAGCCCAAGACAACTTAAAAGGCCATCAGAAAAGGTCTGTCATACTGGAGTGATGACAGTGTAGCACAGAAAACCAGCAGTAGGTCTTGGGGGGAACTGAATCATCATGGCAGCAACATTTTCCTGAGTTCTCAGCCCACAGGTATAAGAAGGTCAGACAACTGATCAGAGGAGATTCCTGGGGGCCTTTCCTAGCAGTAGGGGCATTTTCCTATAGGAAAACAGGGACAAAAGAGAGTAAAAGAAGGGGGAGGCTGATAGAAGAGGAGGACAGACTGGGAGGAGGAAGTAGTCAGCAACAAAACATTTGTGAGGTTGAACAGGATGATAGGAGAAAAAGTAGGATAAATGAGGGTTGGGTATGAAGGGAAATACAGGGAAACACATAGTAATTGCAATTATAAAAAAAATTACTGAAAGTTTTTCTGATAATGGCCACCTTTTTTACATATATAAGAAATAAGTCATATTTGTTAAAATAAGAGCCATTCCCTAATATTGATAGTCAAAGGATACGAAAAGGCAATTTTCAAAATAACTAAAGTTATCTCTAATTATATTAAAAATGCTCTAAATCACTAGTAATTAGAGAAATGAAAATTAAAACAATTCTGAGGCATCATGCTACATCTATCAGATTAAATAATATAACCAAAAAAAGAAAAATGACATGTTCTCAGGCACAACTTAACACACTCATGCGCTCTTAATGAAGTTGTAAAGTGATTCAACCATCCTTTAAAGAAATTTGTAATTATGCCCAAAGGATTCTAAAATTGTGCATATTCTTTGATGCACCAATATATCTCAAAGAGATTTTTTTTAAAAAGGAAAAAGATCTATATGCTCAAAAATAGTTATAGTATCTTTTTTGTGCTGGCAAAGAATTGACAATTGAAGGAATGACCATCAATTGGGAATGGTTAAACAAGCTGTGGTACATGATTGTGATGGACTATTATTATACTATAAGAAATGAGGAGCAGCATGCTCTCAGAAAAACTTGGAAAGACTTATACAAATTGATGCAAAGTAAAATGAGTAGAGCCAAGAGAAAACTGTACATTGCAACAACACTGATGATTGACTGTGAATGACTTAGGTATTCTCAGCAATACGATGATTGGAGACAATCCTGAAGGATTTAAATGAAAATTTCTACCTCCAGAAAAAGAACTGATGTAATCTAAATGCAAATCAAAGCACACTTAAAAAAAAAACCACTTTGTTGTTTTGGTTTGGGGTCTATTTTCTTTTACAATATGACTAATATGGAAATGCATTTTCCATGACCACACATGTATAACCTAAAATTGTTTGTTTTCTTGATGTAATTCTCAATGTAAATGGAGAAAAACAATATATTAAATAAATGCAAAAGATTAAAAAAGCAAATCTAAAGAGTACAAAAACTGTACTAATTTGCTATCTGACACAAAGATATGAACTGCCCCCCAAAATCTAACATTTGACATTTTGCTACTTGTACACAGTTTTGAATTTTTCTAGTAATGTCACATTTGTTTTTATTTTAGGTTTTAACAAATAGGAAGAGACTGCTTACCTAGCTAGGAAGAGACTGCTTTCCTGACTTTGCAAAACTTCAAATAAAGAATATAAATACAGAAGACTTAATTTTTCATATTTTCATTTTCATGATTCAGTGTAATTTTCTCTCAATAAAAATTACTCTTAAAGAGCATAGAATAAAAAATGACAAGTGTAAATGTAGCCTACTATGGAGCTGGCTATATTCATTGATGAGTTAAGGAGGAATTCTAGGTTGAGAATCTAGGTAACAAAAAGGATAGTACTATCCCTGAAACAATTTTGCTTATTATAGAGAACGCTTTCATAGAAATCATTCAATCAAAATCAAAGTGAAATTTGATTGAATATGCTGAAATGCCAAATGTTAAAGCCTTTTATTAGTGTAAGTTGTTGTTATTATCGAGAAATTGATGATAAAATGAATCAAAATAAAAAGTCACAAAATATCTTAAAACGAATCTAAGAAATGTCTTGCCCTTATATTATTCTTATACTTTTTATGTTTCTTAATAAAGGCAATCTTTAGATGGCAATGGAAACTGTAATTACTTTATAATTATTAATTAGTTGTTTTGAGGGTCCATGCTTGTAGAAAGCAGGTTTAAGAAGGATATTAAGCAATAAAACACAAAGGATGGAGTCACCGAATAGTTGTAGGGAAGTGCCTATAACAACAAAAATTTTAAGTTAACTTATACCCAACTGTTTAGTTATATTTGTAGTATAAATCATTTAATGGAATTACTTTTAAACTGCCATCTATATTATACAGATCTTATTCCCTTTGTCAATAATCTTTTAGAAATTGCAAACATTATTTATAAATTTAATTTAGAAAGCTATATACTACATTTATCTTCTAAATGTAATTTAGTCCTTGGATCTGTGGCTTGCTGAATAACGCTGCCTTCTGTTTTCAGCAGAAAACAAAGTAAGAAAAATGAGTAAGGTTGGATCAAGAAGCTGATCCTATCCAACTTGTCCCAAGTCAGTTCTTCCCTCTATAACTTCATCTTCTGTTTTAAAGTATTCTATTCCAAAATTATGTATGACATATTCAAGTGTGAATACACAAAGGTATTCCAAAAGTTATACAATTTGTTGATTATCTAGTATTTCTGTTTACCTAAATCATATCTTTCATTGAAAGACAGTGTGTGCATGTGCACAAGTATACATGAATGTATATTGTAGTGGTGTTAGCAGCAGCAACAGCAGGTTTTTATTTACATATTCTTTTCCATAGTAGAATGTAATCTTTGAAGGCAAATAATGTTTTTGTCTTTGTGCTCCAGGATTTAGCACAATGCCTGTTATAGAAAATGTTTAATAAAAATATGATTGTGGGATATATAATCTTTAATAACTGAATTGATTATAGACATTTTGTTCAATGATATTTTAATTACTAATTGATGAGGCTGGCTCATAATATAGAAATGTACATATATTAATAAATTAAAATTCTTTGCCTTAATTATATTTTAAGAGGCATCTTCAATTAATATATAACAATAAAATCTCAAGTGGACACATATGCAGAAGAAAAACAATACAGCTAGAGGGAATTATTTTATTAATATATCATTTAAGAACTATAATGAAAAATTTCAAACAGCATCCTCTTATGTCAAAAATTGTAAGTAAGGAAATCTGACAGTACTCGGCAGGTGCCCGTGATGGGAGAGGGGAACTGTTTGTTTTTCTGAAGGAGAAAATTATAACCATAACGTTTATGATAACAAAGGGATACAAAAATACAGATTATTAAAATGACTTTTAGCTGGGCATGTTTTAATCTGAAAAGGCTACCAAGGGAAAATACATTCCAATTAATATATTAATCAAAAAACACTGTCTGAAATAGATGATTATTCAGAATATTATAGGAGCAAATGTCAAGATTAGTACAAACACTAATACACTAGCTGCTGGAGTATTTCACATTGCATACAATTATAAATGTCTAGTATGGATGTTATCTGAAGAAAAAAACGACCAGATTAGAACATCTATGGATTAAATATAGCACACAAATTACACTTCTAACCATATAAGGTATAGTTTTTTTAAGGCCTATAGATTTAAAATAACATGAGAAATAACATCTAAGATTGTTTATAAAATAATTTTGCTTCTTATACTACTATATTTGCTTCCTCTCAACATTGAGGACCTCACTTCACTACCATAAAAATGGAAGCCATTCTAAGCACCAACTAGTCTGTTCGTATATCAAACTTCCTAGTCATTACTTATTTCTAGCTTTTTTGCATCTATTTTCTGATAAAGAGATGTTACTTCTCAGCCAGATGAATGTTTCTACTCATCTCTTAAACTTATCTCTAGTATCCTCCAGTTTCCCTTTTCTCTAAACTTTAATCTCTAATATATTTGTTGCTTGTAAGCATTCCAAGGTTTCTCTTAGTTAAAAAAAAATACAATGGCAATAAATGGAAATCCTTCACTTGACTATCAACTATTTGAAGTATTTTACTTTATCCTTCCTTCCTTTCATACTCTTTAAAAAAAATCTATATTAATTTTCTCCCTCCCTTTCCTCACCCACATTTCTCAATCTTTTGCAAACAAACATCACACCTAATCACTCAAATGATTCCTCTTTCCAAGATTTTTAAAGTTCTTTTGATTGCAAAAATCAATGGAACATATTTATTCTTTACCTCTATCTCTTAAAATAAAATAAAATTTTCTTCCTGTTTTAGTTCATTTCCATCTACTACAGTACGTTTTATTGGGTTACCCCACAAGTTATTAGTGATCTTTCCCTGTCCTGAAATTATATTATTATATTATTATCAATTTATGTCACATCCCATAATAAAATGGTAAACTCCTTGAGAATAGGTTTTTTTTTTAGTTTAATTTTGTCTTTCTATTTGCAGAATCTTTTTAATTCAGTGCCTTGTGCATGGTAGTTGCTTAATAAATGTTTGCTGCACTATTGGATTGGATGGCCTTGGGAGAAAATTCTTTACTGTAAAAAATTAATTGGTGATAAGGTACCACAAGGTCATAGGAAGAGATGGTTTACTATTCAAGATGATAGAGGGATTCATTTTTTAGGTTCATCTTCAGCAAAACTGTTTTGTTAACTGGATTAAATGAATAAAAAAGATCACTGGACTAAAAGAAAAAAATATTTCCAATCTTAGTCAAAGTTACTTTATTTAATTCTATTGGAATTTAATTGAGATTCTCATTCTGCTCAAATAGGAATGTATAGTCATCTCTTCTAAATGAGAAATGCTTGTTGTGAAAAATTCACTCTTCCATTGTGGATCTGCAATTCCTTTATAATTTAAATATAGTCTCAAAAAGTACCCTCGTGACACACAAGAGGTTTTTTTTTTTTTTTTAAATAAAGCTATTATCTATTTGAGACAGAACTTGAACTCAGCTCTTTCAGACTCCAAAATCAGCCCTCCACAACTTGTGCCCTACTGTGTTTCTAATTACTAAAGTAAAAATTATTAAATGACCTGAGCCATCAAATAGCCTACAAAAAGTTGTGATATTCACCCCACCAGTTCATGGAAAATCAGTCAATCAAGATTTATTAGGAATCTCCTATGTTAAGCAATATGCTTAACATATGTCAGATGCTAAGTGATAGGGATACAATTAATAAAAAAATCTTTTATTTTTATTTATTATTATATGCCATCAAGGAGCTTATAATCTAACAGGTGAGACAACATGTAAACAAATATATAGAAAGCATGCTATATATACAGATAGATAGCAAATAGTTAAAACAGGGAAAGCAATAGAATTATGAGGGGTTAGGGAAGATTTCCTGTAAGTGATATTTTAATCGAAAATTAAAGGATGCCAGGGTGTTCAGTAGTCAAGGGGGAGAAATGATAGCATTTTAGGGAGGGAAACAGAAAAAACGTCAGGAGCTAAGAAATAGAGGGTCTTATTTGTGGAACAGCCAGGAGGCCACAGTATATAGTACAGATCAAGTGTAACAAAACTGGAAAGGTGGGAAGGGGCTAGGATATGAAGAACTTTGAAAGCCAAACAATTCTTTTTGTATTTGCTCCTAAAGGAAATAAGAAGTCACTGGAGTTTTTGAGTAGAAAGGTAACATGATCAGATTGGCATTTTAGGAATATCACTTTCATGGCTGAATGGAGGACGTACTGGAATGGGAGACTCATTTGCAGACTACTGAAATAACACAGACCTACATGATGAGTGCCTGCACTGGAGTGGTGCTAGTATCAGAGAAGAATGGGGCATGTTCAAGAGATGCTGCAAAAGTAAAAGCAATAGGTCTTGGCTAGGACTAGATATGGGGAATGAGAAAGAGTGAGGAATCCATAATGGCTCCTAGGTTGCAGGCCTGAGGGACTGGGCAGATAGTATTGGCCTTTACATTAATAGGAAAGTAGCAGTGAGGAGACAAAATTCCATCCTACACTAGGGATGGTGGACATGTGAGAAGACAAACATGTGACTGATATAGAGGCAGACAATGAATAATAAAGACAGAGAGATGGACATGTTCAATGCTAAATAGTGGTTCATTTCAGAGATATGGACAGTTTCTAGTCTTTTGTTTAAAAATACTGATGGAAGAAGGAAAATGAGACATTAAAATAAGTTTTTTTAATGTGAAACCATAGAACATACCTGATTAAGTTTCTTCCATAGATTGAGTACAGGAGAAAGTTCATTGGACCAAATTTCTCTATCAAACTTGGAGTCAGATGTTACGGATCTACCCAGGATTCTTAATTGTGAAATGACCTAAATGAAGAAAAATAAACAAGAATAAGTACAAATATATAAAAATAAAAACATATACGTGTATATCTATATACATAAAGTAGAAAGGTCAAATAGAGAATGAAGAGAATGCAACAATTTATTATTTAGAAAGAAAACACATCATAATCAGGTTTTAAGCCTACTCTCAATTTTTATTCTCTACTTTTTGGATGTTTAATAAAAAATCTTATTAGAGCGAACTGTCATGGGGGGAGGAAAGGCTGAATGAGAAGTGAATTAGGTTATTTGACATTTCAATTCTTTTTTTTTTTTTTTTTTTTTTTTTTTGCTTTTTGCTGAGGCAATTGAGGTTAAGTGACTTGCCGCCCAGGGTCACACAGCTAGGGAATGTTAAGTGTCTGAGACCAGATTTGAACTAAGGTCCTCCTGACTTCAGGACTGGTGTTCTATCCATTGCACCGCCTAGCTGCCCCGACATTTCACTTCTAACAAGGATTGCTACAATTATCCATTCTATGATTCTAAGAAAATCACTTAAAGTCTATTTGTATCTTTTCTTATATGAAAAATGCAAATATAGATATAAATCAAGGAATTAGTAATTTGATTTATTAAAATCACTTACTTTAATATATCCAAGATCCATTATTTCATTGGTATGAGCACTCATTCTACAAATGAAGGTCAAAATACCTTTATGGTTTACTTAGCAGATGGTCTTCAGGAGTTACAGTTACCAAAAATGATTGCCACTAGGTATCAATATCCCAGTGATAACCTTCACATTGGATCAAAATAAAATATATAGACCATTGCTGAACCCATTGCCAATATCTTCCCAGATTAGAAGGACCTGACAAAACTTGCATAATGCTACAATAACCTTCATCTATGCCACAGTAAAGCATCAGAATAAGATAATTCCTACTCTAGTGGAAAATACCATCATTTTAATTATGTCTAATATGTTAAAAGACAATAAATTGTACCCTTTACTAAAGTTTTCATAGTATAAAGGTGACCCTGGCTTCTTAAGGTTATATCTGCCAGAAGATAACCAAGTTCTAGAAGGTCTGACAAAAGTAGAAAGGCTTTAGACATGGACTGAAAGACAGACCTTATATCTTTTGCTGAAGAACTTATTTGTAAGGGCTTTTTTTTTCTCAGGAAATTGGCCACTACCTAAAGAATATTTTTGGTCATAGCAACTGTAGGTCTTGTACCACCACATGAGTCTGAATCAGTGTAATGATATGCACATAAGTTAAAGTATGGAACCTTAAATAATTTCAGTAATTTAAAAATAACAGGAAAATATGAAGATGACAAAAAAGATAATAAATGTTTTAGAAAAGTCCCTCATGGTTATGAAAATATGTAAGCATTATTTGAAACACATATTTGAAGTTTTAATACTGAAAACATATTGATTTAAAACTGCCTATCCAATGTTTACCATCAAATGCCTCACATGTAAAACATTCAAAAATAAAAAGTACTAGTCAATTACTTAAAATCATCTTTCTTAAATGATACTATCAAGGCCTATTTGACTTTTAGATGAACCATTTCCATGGTTATTTATGATAGCTGCTACATATTTATGAAAATAAGATGTATAGTATGTTGGGACAATGCATTCGGAAGTAGGATGGGTTTGGAGACTCATGACCCTGAGGCTTATCACGAAGCTATACCTTCCAATCAATATTAGAATACTCGTCACTTCTCTGGGACCATTTCACCATTCATCAAATGGTGGACTACATGACCTCTAAGATCACTTCTGATATTAAATTTATCTCACATGATCTCATGAGTTAGAACATAAGTAAGGCTTTCCAGTGTATAATTCAGACATTTCATTAACATTTCTTTTTTTTAAAAAGAGGAAATATAATTGTTTTGTAACTCATCTGCCATTTTAATATTGTGTCTAAGAATTATTCTCAATTTTATCTTGATATGATTAATATGAGCTTGAAGACAGTGGTCATAGTATTTATGTGGAAATTAACACAACTCTTTAGTGATTATTCTCTAAAAATATTCATATTTGTAATTCTATGACTATAATTGAGATCTAGTTGAAATAATGTAAATGCAAAGAGAAAGACATTTTCATATATCAATGCATCAATGACCAATATTTATTGAATGCAACATGCTTATTGATTTTGTTTTAACTTCGTGCAAGATATCAGTTGTTATTCATTCTTGTAACACATTGTACATCATTTCCTCTTTTTCTAGATTTTCATAGAAGCAAAATTTGTAATAAAAATGATCCCCATTAATCTTTAGGAATGAATGCACTATTTAATTGTTAAACATCCACAATCATACAGTTATAGTCAAGTTACTCCTGAAGTTTTTGATTGATTTTCTAATCTTAAAAATTGTGATGATGCAGTGTTTCATTTTCTTGTGTTTCTCTGATAAATTATTTTCATTTGCTTTAGCTGAACCCTGTAACAGCAACTAATTTATCAGACTTACCAGACCACAAAGCATCACAAGTTGGTAGTTGGAGGAAGTGCTATTTTAACTTTTGCAGCATTGCTATCACTTATTCTTGTTTCAAATTTGTCAAACACGACAGAAAACAAATAAAAACTTGAATGTAACATTTATCCAAAAACTAGTTTCATTTTTTAAAATGAAATTAAAATCATAACTTTAAGTAAAATATTTACCATTGAAAATAATGTATCATTTATATCATCAGAAATCATTTGAGGTACCCCATTATAAATAACTTAAGTTATTAAAAAGGAACATGTTCTAGGACTTATATTATCTATCATTTAAAATATGTAACATATTTCTAATTGATTCAATTCATAAATTTATTGTAATAAATCATTTTATTACTACTAACATATCTTTTAAATGTAATTCTTTTAAAATTAGATTTAAAATTGCAAGTTTGTATACCATTTGTGTTTAAAAATTCAAATTTACAACTTCTCTCAATTGCAATGTTTTATCTGTTGTTTATAGAGAAAAGATTTTCATTATATATATATATGCACATATACATAATTATGTATATATTTATAAACACATAATATCTTAAGATTTATAAAACTATTTCTTCATAAAATCCTATGGGGTACATCTGAGTTAAGACTGGAAAACCTGTTTGGTATGGTACAGTAGAGAAAGTGGACAGTTGAGGCAAAGGATACTGAATTTTAATTGGTAGATGATTGGATGTACCTGTGATTTATTGCATATGAGTACTACTACTCATATTGAATATCCCAAATTATGCGCCCATCCTGGTCATAATATTTGTCTATCTGCTCTTATCAATCCATCAAAAGAAAGAGATCTACTCAACATGTTCCAAAAAATCCATACCTTTTGACATTGCAAAGCTACCCACTGATTAATCCTTTCTTTTCATTAATTGAACAGTCTGTTTTTCCCAGTAACACATTTTCTTTAATGGCATCCTTGTATAACACTTGTTTATGACAATCATGTCACTTCTAGGTGACCTAAACTTCAAATCTTCAGAGATTAGTAAAGCAACAATGACAGTCATAAGGAATCAACAAGAAAATACTGATGTTGAAGAAGTTAGCTTTATTTCAGAGAGCAGTTGGTAAAGCATTAAAATCAATAAACAATTTTTTGTATATACATAGTGTCTGACCAAAAGATAGATATATAGGCACACCACTGCACAAAGTGTATGCACATGAACGACACACATATACACACAAATGGGTTAGTTCTATGGGTTATCCATGTAATTGAATATCACAGTCTGAATAGTAAATGTTCATGATCCACTTTTTTTTGTTATTGAATGCTAATTTATGGGGCTCTGCAATATTCCAGCATTTTATGTAATCAAACTAATGACATCCACAATGAAGAACATTTGAAAGATTCCAACATCTACTGGGAATCTTTTTGTAATATGAATTTTTAAAACAAAAAAATTGTTCTGGAAATTCTCTATCACAATGATGCCTACTTTTAGTGGGTATACAACTATTTTCTGTCTTACTTGATATTAATAATTAGTGACCATAAAACAAAGTGATCCCTGTGATTACATCTTTCAAAGAATCTTGCAGTGACATGGACACTATGGCATAAACCTCGTTCAAGTAACAAATTCCCAGAAATTTAAAATGGATGAGATAGCAAAAAATATGAAAGCAAAGTCAAAAAATTGGAAAATATCCCACAGCAAATCAACTAACCTAGACAACAGGTCTAAGAGAAAGACAAATTTAAAATCATTGGAATATCCAAACACCAGGACCATTTTTTTTTTTTTTTTGGCTGAGGCAACTGGGGTTAAGTGACTTGCCCAGGGTCACAAAGCTAGGAAGTGTTAAGTGTCTGAGGCCAGATTTGAACTCAGGTCCTCCTGACTTCAGGGCTGGTGCTCTATCCACTGGGCCATCTAGCTGCCCCCTGCAATAAGATTCTAGACATCATATTTCAAGATATCTTAAAAAAGAACTGCACAGCTCTCTTAGAATCAGAGAACATACTTTCTAGCTGTGTGATCCTGGGCAAATCCCTTAACCACAATTGCCTCAACAAAAACAAAATCAAAAAGAAAATTCCCAGGAAAGAGGTTTGGGCCCTGTGAAGTGCAAACCCCTCCAGACTAGTTCACCTGAAATAGCAAGCAATAAGTCCTGGCATTAGCTGAGTTGGGTGGTAGCAGGTGGACGGCAGACTCAGGGAAAATTGAGGGAACTCCCTAGGCCCAGCTGTATTGTTGAGATGCAGTACTAGGGGAGAAGGAGCCAGCATATGCCTGGTGAGTGTGGGCAGGGGGCTACTGGCTGCAGGCACTTATAAGAGGGTGCAGTTCATGACCTGGACTGCAGGCCATGCCCTTTACCCCAGGGTAATAATAAAACACAATATAAACAATGAAAATCAAAGAGAATATGATTCACTGTATAAGAAAAAACATCAAATCTAGAGAACAGACCAAGAAAAGGAAACAAGAATTACTGGACTATCTGAAAGCTATAATCAAAAAAAAAAATCTTGATACAATAATATAAGAAATAATCAAAGAAAATTATCCTGGAATATTAGAACAAGAGAAGAAAGTAAAATGAAAAAAATCCACCAATCACCACCTAAAAGAAATCCTATGAGGAAAACCTACAGGAAGTTCTTTGCCAAATTCTGACAACCCCAGACCAAGGAGAAAATTTCATGAGCAACAACAACAACAACAACAACAACAAAAATGTATAGCATAGCCACAGCTAGATTCATACAAAATTTAACAGCTGTGGTTATATTAAAAGATGAAGGAAAGAAGAACTAAAGAACAAGAAGAAATGAAAAATGGATAATTGTGGTTATATTAAATTTAAAAGTTTTTGTACAAACAAAATCAATGCAGCCAAGATTAAAAGAGAAGCAGAAAACTGGGGGGAAATTTTTTACATTCAAGGGCTCTAATAAAGGCCTCGTTTCTAAAATATATGGAGAATTGACTCAAATTTATAAGAATATAAACCATTTTATAAATGATAAATGGTCAATCAGCAGGATGATTTCAGAAAGGCCTGGAGAGATTTACATGATCTGACTGAGTAGAACCAAGAGAACATTAAATACAGCAACAAAAAGATTATGTGATGATCAACTGTGACAGACATGACACTTTTCAAAAATGAGGTGTTCCAGAATAATTCCAATAGACTTGTGACAGAGAGAGAGTCATCTGCATCCGGAAAAGACAATCATAGGGACTGAATGTGGATCACAACAAGGTTCACCTTTGTTGTTTTTGTTTATTTGCTTTTTTTCTCTTTTTTTCCCTTTTTGAACTGATTTTTCTTGTATAGCATGACAAATGTGGAAATATGTTTGGAAGAACTGCACATGCTTAATCTATGTTGTATTACTTGCTGTCTGGAGGAGGGGGAAGGAGAAGAAAAGCTTAAAATTTTGAAACACAAGGTTTTCCAGGAGTGAGTGTTGAAAGCTATCTTTGCATGTATTTTGAAAATTTAAAAAAAAACAATTATTACATTTTTTAAAATAAAATAATATGCTGTAAAAATATGGCAGGTTTTAGAAAACTATATATTGAAGAGCAAAAGAATGTGGGTTGTGGCAAAAAATGTAATGCCCAGCAAAGTTAAGCACAATCCTGAACGAAAAAAAAAAAATGGACATTCAATGAACTGCCACACTTTCAAGACTTTACTGCAAAAGGAGAAAACAAAAACAAACCCTGAACTTAATAGAAAAGTCAACATATAAGATCCAAGAGAAATATAAGGTAAACATCAAGGACTAATTTGAAGCGACTCAATAAAGACAAACTATGTTTTATGGGTGGAAATGTAAACCATATGCTTAAGATTGTCATTAGTAATTGGGTAGTTCCAAAGTAGAGTTGAGTATGATCTGATTCTAAAAAGCAAAACTATGTAGGAAAAGGTTAAAAAAAAAAAGTAAGTTATGCAAATGAGATTAGAGAAGAGGAACTGACACAGGAATTAGATGGGGGAGGAGCACTGGTAGTTCTGGAATTCTATTCACATTGGGAATGGGTTAAAAAAGGAAAAATACATATATACATACATATATATTCTATATAATACATACTCAAGAAGATAGTACCCTTAAAATCTATAAAGATTTAAGAGGGAAGGGAGTAAGATAAGAGATTTACAAGGGTGTGTAGATTAACAGGAGTGGATAAGGTATGTAGATTAATGGGAAAGGGATGAAGAGGGAGGGAAAAGAAAGCACAGGTTAAGGTGAGATACAAAAGGATTAACAGTAGTGGGATATGCCAGCCATATTAATAAAGATTGTTTTAGAGTATTTCAAATAACTAGATAGTATAAGGTTAAAATATTGCTGTGGTGTAGGAAATGATGAGATGGTAGAGTTAGAAAAATATAGAAAGATTGTATCTATGAAAGAAGATGTTATTTACTTTCAGAAAAACAGAGCAAACAAGCATAGCATAGCCATATGAATGTGTAAGTGTATATATGTGGATGAATATGAATATCTATGAATATGCATATATAAACACACATGTATATGTGTGTGTATTTGTGTTGTGTGTGTAACAGGATTTTTTAAATTAGTTCTTAACGGAAGTAGGAGATTACAGAGTGGGAGAAAGTAAATTTTGGTTGATTGCAAACAAAATTTGTTTAAAAAAGAAGAGTTAGCTAATAAAAATCTTTACAAATATTACCATTTTTTTCATCAATTTCTTATGTGTCCTCTAGTTTTATTAACCTTAAATGCCCTAAAATAATCTGGCTCAATTGGGCCAAGGTTTGTTTTTTTTTGTTTTGTTTTTTTTATAAATTTGTTTTTTTTTCCTTTACTGCTTTTTGTTAAGATTGAAGATATTGTATTTATTATCACATCTTTGTCAAATCTCTAGGTTTGGGACAGACTCCAAGTATTTGCTGACTGAGACACTTTCTATTCTCTTTGGATTGCATCACTATTATATGTGTTTTTCAGGAATTGGAAATGAATATGTTTAATACAGTGCTTGAAGATTTGGAAATCTGCATCATTATCCTTTTAGCCACATTTTTGGTATCAATATCTTATTTTAGTAGATCAAGCTAGAATATCTTTAATTTCATGCCATATCTTTTCATGTTTTTTCTTCATTCATGTTTGTATTGCTTTTTATGTAATAAATCTGACTACACACAAGCTGATTTGGAAATCACTTACCTTTTTAATCAGTCTTTTTTCAATCTATTAAAGTCTAATTTCATTATTTTAAAATAATTTGATGCTCACATCTAACACATTTTAAATCTTTTCTTGCAAAAAGTATGCACATTGCATAGACATCAAGCTACTGCTGGTTCGGCTCTAAGACTTTAGCCTCTCTCACTTCTTACTCCTGAACAACAACAAAAAGTCACTCTTTCCTATGTCCACTTTTGCATTAATGTCACCAAAACAGTTAAGCAAAACTAACTTACAAAATGACTGTTTGGTATTATTCAATATTTCATATCCATGATCTTACACTTCTCTAATGACAGGGGGAAAGGAATGCAATTCCAAAGTATTATATTTTCAAAGGCATTAAAATAATTATTACAACCCTAAAAGGCTAAAGTATCCTATGAAAATAATGCTTCTTATTGCTTTTACACATGCAATAAGCAACTCTGCTAACTTTCCTATCTGCCTTTTCATAGAGAACTTGGGGGCCAGCCTTGTACTTAGCTGGAACCTCCTTTTGCCTTCTGGTTTGATTTATGCCAAGAACATAAAAATTAAGCTTCAGTTCCTTCAGTAATATGTCTACTCATTGGTCATGGAACAAAGACTCCACATTTGGAGTTATAAGTTAAGTTAGTTTTTAGATGGTCCAAAAAGATGTAAATTGAGTTTTGACCTCTTATTTTTGTTACTACATACTCAGAAAAGGACCACACAAAGACTCATTAACATTTTAAGAGGAAGTAAACATAAATCTATACCCAGAATATGAACAATCAGTTCCTCCTCAGCTGGAGATGTCTTTTGCCTGGAAAAGAGATGATTTAATTGTCTTCAATTTTTTAAAGTATTAGTTTATATAAGAAGAATTCAATTTATTCTGCTTAGACTCTACTGCAGTTCTTGGAATAGAGATTTTGGGTTTGTTATAAAGTGAGTTTGAAGTTTATTATATAAGAAAAATCATTCTAATAATTAGTGCTATGCAAAACTGAAAAAGATTGACTTGGTAGAGAATAAGTTCTCCATCACTAATCTTCAATCAGAGACTGAATGACACTTGTTGGTAAAGAGGGGGGTCCTATTTATATATGGGTTGGAAAAGAATCGACTTTTGAGAGTTCATTCCAAATTTAAGATTCTCTGATATAACTCCATTATCTGGGTTCAATATTCCCTTTGTGGTAGGAACAATATCCTAACTCTGTTGACTATGCAATTTAGGATAATTTTTTAAACAGTCCTTAAGACTTGGTTATCTTAAAGAATTCAACACTCAGGTTAATGATATTAATTCCTGATTTCTTGAATTCAAAGAAGCCATGAAGGGTTCTAGGAAGGCTCTAAAGAACTGCTGACAGCAAAAAATGATCAACTCTCAAACAAGGAAACTTTGAACTCAGAAGAATCTTCTTAAGATATCCTCCCCCCCTTCATATATATATATATATATACTTATCGAATATCCTTCTAAGTAAATCTTTGCCTAAGAGAATCTTTTTTTTCAAAGTGATGTATTTGAGTGTCTCAATTTGTTCCAATTTCAAATATGAATTACTAGGATACTAGTCTGAGGCAGCTCCAGGTTAAAACATCCTTCCAATATTCTTCCAATTTCAATATTCCAATATTCTCTCCCTACACTAGTGTCAAACTCAAACAGAAATAAATCCCAGCTGCTTATTGATGTAGAAAACCATAAATTAGCGTTTTCTATGTTTTATTACATCTTTAAAAGATTTTGTTAAAATTTATCAATATCTGCTTCACACTAAAGCTTTGAGATGTGCAATCTTCTGGATAGTATGTTTGATACCTCTACCTTGTTACATGATATGCTTAGGTCAAATTAGTTTAAATTACTGGCCTTGATTTTTCTTCTTCCACATATCTGCTCTGAATATTGCCCTACTGGTAATGAATATGCATGTGTGTGTGTGTGTGTATACACACACATACAGACATATGTGTAGATACATACACACCAAAGATATGATTACCTTCTTTATTAATTTTTTAAAGTCAAATTAGATCTACAAGTGGCTTGGAGACATATTATGCTCCATTACATGCATTATGACATTTAAATGAGAGGCTAATTAGGTTCTGAGGTTGTGGAAATAATGCTAAATAGAGTTTGTTTTTAAAAACACTTAAGTGGATGTGGATGAGCACAATGTCTACAATAAGAGTAACTATTAGTTGAATCTTCAAACAAATCAGGAATGGGTTTCACAATAGGTTCAGAGTTAGAGAAAGGGGTGATGTTTTGCCATTGCCTTATGTTCTGAAGCAGAAAATAAGCACTCCCTAGAAACAGATTTGTCAAGGTAATATAAGGAGAATGGAGATGATACACTTTGGAGTCAGGAAGACCCGGATTTGAATTGTGTTTTCACCTGCCAGCAGTGTGACCTTGGACAAGTTCAGCCTCTATGAGCCCCACTTCTTTTTGAAAAATGGGGACAAATTATGCATAATCTACAAGTTTATTGAAAGTATCAAAGTGTTTTATAATAGTTAAAGAGCTTTGAAAACGTGATCATGATCATTACCATACCAAAAGAATAGGGAAATAGGAAGCTATGCAATTAAAAAATTTTCTCCTTAGATTTGGAAGTAAAATAAATTCATTAGTCTATATCTAACTACTAATGTAATGATATTAAATTAGTTATATTAGGAAAATTTTTAGAGAGAAAATGTTTATTGCAATATGGATGCTTGTTTAACTAAGTACACAGAGGTACACTGCTAACAGTTTTATATGGTAATGAAATCTGAGTTAAAGAACCATTTGGAAAAAATCTGAAGGGACTTTTTTCACAGAATCTCACAGATGGAAATAACTTCAAAGACCAATTACTCCAACCCCTATTTGAAGATGAGACTCCTCTACCACGTCTCAATCCCTTCTCTACACTCACATAGGTACTACCTTAGCTCCCAAACTCACTACCACTTGCCTGGATTATTACAATAAACCAACCTCCTACTTGGTTTCCCTGGTTCTAGACTCTTCCTACTCTACTCTATTCTCCACAAAGTTGCCAAAGCCATTTTCTTTAAGCACATATCTGACTGATTCCAGTAGTCAATAAAATCCAGTAGTTATTCTAAGATCAAATAAAACGTCTGTTTAGCTTGTAAAGCCATTCACAACTCAGCCTCACTTGCCATTCCAGTCTCTATATATTTTCCCCTTCCTGCTCTCTAGTCCGATAGAGCTGGCTTTCATTCTGTATGTCATTCTCTCAGTGCCTTTACACACTGACTAATACCCATGACAGGGTGGGAAATTACAGATGGAAAGCAGTGAGGAATATTGTTACCTATTATTAGAATGGGCCTCCTAGCTACTAGGCTTGCCTAGGGGTGGCTACCATCATCACCTCATACAAACAGAGAAGAAAGCAGCAACTGGAGAGAAAAAATGCCAGCAGTGGACAGTCCTCATCTTGGCTGTGATGTCAAGCAGCTCAACTGAAGGGTGTCTTCTTTCTCCTCCCAGTTTTCCTTTTTTACATCTTTCTAGACAAAGATTCAACCCTTAGTATCTTCAACTCCCTTTCTGTTGATTGCTCATGGTTACAGGGATCTTTCTGTTAAGCATCATTCATTTGAATTTAAAAGTTTATTCTCCACTGTATTGATTCATATGGGGGTGGAAGGTAGCACAGTGAATACAAAACCAGATATGAAATCAAGAACACCTGAGTTAAAATCAGCCTCAGATACTTATTAGCTGTGTGACCCTGGGCAAGTCACTTAACTTTCTCATCTGTAAAATGAGCAGGAAAAGAAAATGGCAAATCATTCCTTTTTCTTTGCCAAGAAAACCCCAAATAGAATCACAAAAAGTCAAACATGACTGAAATGACTCAACAACAATAACAATAACAAATTCTTCCATATGCCTTCAGTTGCCAACCAAGTATATAAAGGAGGTGGCTATAAGACTTTTTTGTATTTTATAGAATATATATGTACTTTCATTTTGTACTGGTGGAGAAAAAACTATGTGTGGATGTTTCATAAGCCACTTATTCTATATTTATATTATATCCTCTAAACTCCTCAACAGCAGAAAGAGGATTTCTAAGAATCTGGGACCATTTTGCTTCCTTTATGACTAAAGTAACTTAACTCAATGAGACAGAAAGTACTTGCAGGTCCTCAGTCCTAAAATACCTTCCACTTCTCTAGGACAGAGGATATGGAAGAAATGGGAATCAACTAAAAGAAGAACCCAAGTCCAGGTGGTATGATAGATAAAGATCTCTCAGCTCTGCTTGAGGGGAGTACTAAAAGCTTTCATAGTGACCTTTAGAAGTTATAATTGGTAATTCTATCTATCTATCTATCTATCTATCTATCTATCTATCTATCTATCTATCTATCTATCTATCTTTTCTTCAGGTTTTAAATGTGTATTAAGACCAATTTTGCAGATTTTTTAATCTTTACAAGCAATCTGAGCTTAAGATGCCAATCAACTGGAAACTGTTTTGAAGACTACATCCATAACAAAGGGCTGCATCAGATACTGCCTGAGAAGCAAACATGAAATTACTACTGAGCTTTAAATGGGCCCCTTTTAGTTTTGTCAACACATTGCATTGTTAGCCATCATAAGTCCCATGGTTATATGTTTGTAATATCAGTGATTCACTGAAAAGATTCTCAATAGAATCAAATATGAGAATGTAAGAAATTATTTCTTTCATATTTAGTAACTAATTATTGAATCAGGACCAAAGCTTTTCCCCTTTTCTATTTCATCCAGAAGCCAACCAGTGTGGGAAATCTTATCTTAAAAATTCATCCAGGTCAAGATCTAAAACAGAAAGTAAAAGAAATTCTAAGTTTGGGCTAACAGATATATTCTTGCTCATTATGTTTGTTTAGATGGGTCTAAGAAAATGTGGATTCTTCCTTCAGATAGGTGGTATGAAAATCAATAAGTCAAGACTTAAACCATTTTATTATCATCTGCCTCCCATTATAATATTTACTCCCTTTTGACTAATCAGAATTGATGCTCACCCTCAGGTGCACCCCTTTTTTAAAAGATTTTATAAAAAGTGAACGCTTAAGAGGTTCAGTCACTTTGGCTACTGAGGGGACAATGAACCTGTTTTGGGTTTTGTTTTGTTTTGTTTTGTTTTGTTTTTTTGACTGCTTTCCAGATGCAATCAGTAAAACTAATTTTAATTTACCCAGAAACTTGGTCTTTTAGAACTTTTTAATCTTTACAATCCTTTGCTGATCTATAGTTCTTCCTACTGCATTATATTAAGTTTTGATCTCAATTATGCATTTCTTAAAACTCTTGTAAAAGCCGTTATGGCTTATTAAAGGATATAGAATCAAAAAGTTAGACTAGTAAAATTTCAGAGTTGGAAAGGATCTCCGCAACAATCTAGTACGGCCACTTGCTTTAAAATTAGATCTTTCATATCATATCTAGCAAATGGTCATCCAGAAGACATTCTTCTCCCTCTGCAGGCAAATAGCTCATTTCATTTTTGGATAGCTCTAAGCATTAGAATTTTTTTCTTTACATTAAGTCTAGATTTTCTTTTTTGCAATTTCTACTAATTTGCTTGTAATTCTTCTCCCTGATCATTCAACAAGTATATCTTTTGAATTATTAATTCAAATATTACGATATGCCAGGTACTGTACTATATATTAGGATACAAAGACAATTTTTAAAAGAACTTTTCTGTGGTTTAGTCAAGTCAATATAATAAATATGACAGTTATCCCTAATTAAATTCACTTATTTGGTGCGATAAAAATAAAACTACTAGAAAGTTATCTGATAGAGCTAAAGAAACGATAATAAAATTCATCTGGAATAACTAAAGGTGGAGAATACCAGGGGAATGAATAAAAACAAACATAAGAATATAAGAGAAGGTAGCCGACTAATAATAGATCTCAAACTATCTCAAAGTAATAATCATCAAAACTATCTGGTACTGGCTAAAACAGAGTGGTAAATTAATGAAACAGATTTAGTACACAAGATACAGTAGTGAATGATCACAGTAATCTAGTATTTGATAAACTCAAATACCTCAGTTTAGGGATAAAAACTTGCCATTTGACAAAAACTTCTAGGAAAAATGAAAACTAACAGAATACAAACTAAGTATAGACATACATGTCATATCAGTAACAAGGAAAGTGAATGGTTTAGCACAAAGGGTACCACCATAATTAAATTTAGAAGAGCAAGGAATAATCTACCTGTCAGATCTATGGGAAGGGAAAGAGTTCATGATAAATAGGAGATAGAATTTTAAATGCAAAATAGTTAATGTTGATCATATTAAATTAAAAAAAAACTTTTGTACAAAGAAAAACAATGAAAACAAGATTAGAAAGAAAGAAGACAACCGGGAAACAATAAAGTGTCTCTAATAAAGGCCTCATTTCTCAAATATATGGAGAACTGAGACAAATTTATAAGAATACAAGCTATTCCCTAATTGATAAAAAGTCAAAGGGCATTAACAGGAAGTTTTCAAATGAAGAAATCAAAGCTATCTATAGGCATATGAAGAACTGTTCTAAATCACTTTTGATATGAGAAATACAAATTAAAAAAAAATTGAGATACCACTTTACACCTATCAGATTGACTAAAATGACAAGAAAATGTGATAAATATTGGAGAAGATGTGGGAAAATTGGGATACTACTGACTGTTGGTAGAGTTGTGAACTGATCTAAGTATTCTGAAGAACAATTTGGAATGTTGCCAAAAGGACAGCCAAACTAAGCACATCCTTTTTTAACCAGTAAATACCACTACTAGATCTGTATTCCAAAGTGATTATTAAAAAAGGAAAAAGGACCTACATATGCAAAAATATTTATAACATTCCTTTTCATGATGGCAATTGGAAACAGAAGAGATGACCATCAATTGAAGAATGGCTGAACAAGCTATGTTGTATGAATGTAATGGAATACTATTGCGTTATAAGAAATATTGAACAGATTTCAAGAAAACCTGGAAAGACTTGTACAAAATGACATAAAGTAAAATGAGCAGAACCAAGAAAGCACTGTACACAGTATTAACAACAGTATTATGGTGATCAACTATGAATGACCCAATTCTTCTTAGTAACACAATGAGACAAATGCAAAGGATTCATGAAGGTAAATGCTACCCATATCCAAATAATTATTGGACTCAATGAAGAAGGAAGCATAATTTTTTTTTCATTTACTTTATTCTTTCTTATAGTTTCTTTTCCCCCTTTTGATTCATTTCTTATTTCACAAATCTGACTAATACATGATTGGCACCTGTATAAAATTACATCAAACTGCCTATCATCTTCAGAAGAGAAGAGGGGAGGGAGGGAGAAAAGTTTGAAACTCAAAATCTTGTAAGTATGAATGCTAAAATTTTCTTGACATGTAACTGGAGAAAAATAAAATGCTATTTTTAAAAATTCTCTTTTCTCAAGGAGTTTATATGTTACTGGGGCCAGAGTATGGTGTGGTAGGTGTGGGAGTATATACAAAAGTAGAAATAAATTATGTGTAAATTAATTGCAAGGTATTTTGGGAGTGTGGAGGATCTAGCAGCTGGAGGTATAAGGATAGACCTTCTATAAGTAGGAGGTGGCACTTAAACTGAAGTTGAAGGAAGCCAGAAGCATAAAATTTTAGATTTGGAACCCAAATAGCCTTTAAAAGCCATTTAGCCTAACCTCTTCATTTTGCAGGTGAATATTTCAAGAAGTGGTGGTAAGAGTGGTGAAGGCGCAAAAGAAAGGAGACAGAACATGGGTGAAAAAACCACAAGACTGGTTTGCTTTCATTGAAGAATGAGTAAAGGTAAGTGATGAGAAGGTGACCTAGTCATAGCCCAGCTGTGTAGGACTTTAAATACCAAAGCAGAGATGGAGGGAGAAGGAGGTTGATATTCAATCTTAGAGACATGGAGAGCCCCTGGTAGGGAGAGGCGTGATTGCTGCAGAAAAGGACGCTGTTGTATATCCATAGTTAGGAGATGGCACATGGATGATGATTTGGGAAAGAAACTTGAGTAGTTAGACAGACATGTAAAATGACTCCATTGCATCTTCTACTTCACAATCCTTCAAGGAATTATCTACAGAGAACAAAGTGCTCCCGCTGCCTTTTATACCAAGTTCCTTTAGATAATTTCCACAGAGCATAAACTCAAGTCCTTTCACCATACTGTTTGCTCTCTTCCAGACATTCTTCAGTCTAACAGTGTCCTTTATAAAATGTGATGCCCATCAATAATATACTGTTGTGATAGTGTGAATTGGTTAAACCATTCTAGAAAACAATATGAGATTTTGTGAAATAAAACACTAGCCTCTTTACATCTTCTATTTCAGAGATCTCATTAAGGAATATAAACTAACCTTAGGTGGCACTTTTGAGAACCTTAAGATAAATATAAAGATTAGACTAATCCAGACTTTCCTGAATCATGCAATTATAACACCAGGTAATTCTCCGCAAAGTTCACATCATTTCTACCCCAGCCACCTGTTCCTCTCCACTGGTGCTAATAAGCTTCAGAATATAATTACTCTTCAATGATTTCTTCATCTTTTGAAAGATGAAGTTGTCATTCAGGCACATTAAACAACAACAAAAACAAAATCAGCTATTTTGTTTTGAGTAGTGCTGTGACTTGAACAGATGTTAAGATAATCAAAGTCTTCCATCCCAACTATACCATACTTCTTTCCTAGGTTCATAATATATTTCCCCAAAATCCTCATCTAGTTGCTCTTTGTGTTCATGCTTATGACAAAATCACTTCTACCATACCTATTTCTAGCTCTACTGAGCTCTAGTGAAAGGATATGCACAATGTTCCCCTAAATCACATAGAAGAAATCACTCCCATTCCTTAGTTTTCTCATATGAAGATATTTTCTTCAGATACGTGAATATATTCTCATTTGAGATAAAGGAACATAAAACCAAATTGAGATCAAAGCTCTGTAGCTCATTTGATGAATTTTCTGACTCTGAACCTTCATCTTTTCAACTGAGCATTTTTCCTGTCTCCTATCCCTAGAATGCTCTCCCTCATCTCTATCTCCTGGCTTCCTCCATGTTGCAATTAAGGTCCCACTTCTGCAAAAAGCTTTTCCCAGTTTTCCTTAATCCTAGATTAATCCTAGGTCTTTTCCTCTGAGACACCCCCAATTTATTCTACATTTATCTCTTTTGTTCACATCATCTCCATTACACTGTGAAAGCATGGGTTATTTTTTATCTGTTTCATTGTTGTTATTTTGGTAACTTCAATGCTTAGAATGATATCTGGAACATAGTAGGCCTATAATAAATGCTACTTGAGTGATAGATTAACTGAAATATTCAGAAGTAGAGAAAATGTAGGGGGCTAAGGAAATCAATATTTAGAAAAGTGAATATTAAGATACTGAATACATTATTTCATTGATCTTTCTTACTTGTCAGAATTAGGAAGGGATCTGAAGACTTGAAAAGAGCAGGTGCAATGGCTCAAAAGACTTTAGGTATTGAATATTAAAAAGAGTTTTCAGGTAGATGAGTATAGCTGTAAACTAAAGTTACAGGTCAAGAATACATTTTATATTCTTGACTTCAGTGGCATTGGTCTTATCCTTCACCTTCCTAGCAGCAGCTACAAGGCCAGAAGTAATTGAGCCACATAATTCTCAACTTAATTTCTTCCCATTTTAATTGGTAGAGAGTTGTAAAAATGAGTGAGCAAATTACTTGATAGGAATAACATTTTAAAAAATCAGCACAACTATTTTAAGTGTTTTCATTGAAACAAAGGTCTTTTAAAATTCAATTTAATTGGGGCAGCTGGTTGGTGTACTGGATAGAGCACCAGCCCTTAAGAAAGGAAGACCTGAATTCAAATTTGGCCTCAGACACTTAATACTTCCTGGCTGTGTGACGCTGGGAAAATCACATAACCCCCCAAAAAAAATTTCAATTCAATTCAACAAATATTTAGTAAGGACCTGTTAAGTGCAAGGCACTGTATATACAACTAAGAAAATAGTATTGTCCTGTCACAGATGTATATCCTCTATTCTGGGGCTTATATTCTCCTAGGAAATATGTCCAAATTTTGTATGTGTACAAAAATAAGTGAGGATAAATTAATTTCAAAAGATACACAAACAAGTGAATAGATCGGGATAGACTTCATGTAGGAAGTGGCACCTTAAGTTATTCTTTGAAAGATATTATTGGGTGAATATGAGGAGAAAATGTTTTTCAGACATGGAGTCATCAACAACTTTTGCAAACATATGAAGGTGAGAGATGGAATGTCAAATACAGAGAATACTCTGTAGGACAGTTTGATTGGAAAGGGGTTAAAAAAAAATCAAACATAAAACCAAAGTGAGGTCAAAGCATTGTAGCTCATTTGATGAATTTTCTGACTCTGACCTCCATTTCTCAACTGAACATTTTTACTAGTCGTCACCTATCCCTAGAATGCTCTCCCTCATCTCCATCTCCTAACTTCCTCCATGTCCCAATTAAGGTCCCACCTTCTGCTGGAAGCTTTTCCCAGTTTTCCTTAACTCAGACTCTTTCTTCTGAGATATCCCCAATTTATTATGCAATATAAATATAATTATTTATTATATAATACAATACAATATAAAAAAAGCAAAGCAATATGAAATAAGCTGTGAAAGTATGTAAAGGGCCAGATTGTAGAGAACATTATATTAGACTGATGGTTTTATACTTTATCATAAAAAAACAGAGAACAAAAATATTTTTTTAATTGAAGAAAGGGGAATATTGCTTTAGTACTATCACAATTGTATAAAAAATGGACTGGAAAAGAAACATACTAGAAACAAAAACAACAATAATTGGGATACTACTGAATATCAGTTTACTTGAGAGATGAGAGATGAGAGACTGAACCAGTGTAAAGGCTGTGTGAGTACTGAGAAGAGAATATATGTGAGATTCTTTGGGGATGTATTTTAAGGGTTTCTATATAGTTATAAATCAGTCAATATCACATGCTCCAAAGAATTAGAGTTGCAGATCACTGAAGTGTGAATGATTTGAAAATATATTAGCAATAAAAACTGCAGAAAAGAAATTAAGAACACTTTTAGGGAAATCTATAACCAGAAAAAAGAGCAGTTAAGAAGCATGGAAAAAACAATAAAGGGTCTACAGACTTCCTTAGTATCTATATAATGTCATCAGATCATGTCCTCAGTCCTTTATCCTTGAATGGACTGACCCCATGAGAAGAAGTTTAGGGGCATTAATGAAGGACATAGACAAGAGTCTTACAGAAAAAAAATGTACAGGTTTGCTATAATCTGTACCACCATAGGGAAAACCTTTATTAATGACTTCATAGATATATCAAAGTAGTCACAGTTTTGTTTTGTTTTTTAACTTTGCTACACCATTCTCTGTAACCTCCTCTAACCTCCCCTCAAACCAACAAAATATGAAGCCTCTAGACTGATTCTGAAGCAAAAAAATCCACAATATCCGGAGAACAACACGATTCTACAATAAGATACTCTGGAAGAACCTCAAAACAGGTCTGTTTTAATGGGGCAGGGGGTGGCCTACTGAACCCAGACTGCAGCACAGGGAGACCGGGGCAGGGAGCTGGAGCAGGGAGCTGGGGATACACTGAACCCCTGATGAGCATCGTAACTAGCTGCCATTACACAGCACCTTAAAGCAATCAATCAAACAACAGGTCTGATAAGCACCAGAAATAATTCAATCAGCGGAGCTGCCCAGCCCCTGACATAATTCAATCAGCAGAACTGCCCAGTTCCTGAAATAACTCACTCAGCAGAACTGCCCCAGGGCAAATTAAAGCAGCTGTCCCACCTCTGCCCTAAACATACCTCACACCTTTAAAAAAAAATGAATAAAAAACCAAAAAGAGCTCTCACCATAGACAACTTTTATGGAGAAAGGGAAGAACAGACCTCAAATCCTGAGGCCCCTAAAGGTAAAGCAACTCCAGAAAAAGCCCCAAAGAGAGACATAAATTGGTCTCCATGTCACAAGGCTTTCTTTGAAGATTGCATAAAAAATCTTAAAAGAGAGTTAGAAGAAACATGGGGAAACAAAATGAGATCACTGCAAAATAAAATAGAGAAAATGGAAAAAGAATGCAATGAACAAAAAAAATGTAATTGGTCAATTGCAAAAGGAACTAAAAACAGTAACTGAAGAAAATAAGACATTAAAAATTAGAATCGAACAATTGGAAATTAATGACTCATCAAGACTTCAAGAATCAGTTGAACAAAAACAAAAAAATGAAAAGATAGAGAAAAACATGAAATATCTCCTAGGAAAAACAACTGACCTGGAAAATAGATCTAGGAGAGACAATCTAAGGATTATAGGGCTTCCTGAAAGCCATGATGAAAAAAAGAACCTGGACACTATATTCCAGGAAATCATAAAAGAAAACTGCCCTGATATTTTACACCCAGAAGGCAAAATACTCCTTGAAACAATCCACCGATCACCTCCTGAAAGAAACCCAAATATTAAGTCCCCCAGAAATATCGTGGCTAAATTCCAGAACTATCATACCAAGGAAAAGATATTACAAGAAGCCAGAAAGAAACAATTTAAATATCGGGGAGCTACAATTAGGATCACACAGGACCTAGCAGCTTCTACTTTGAAGGATCGAAGGGCCTGGAATCAGATATTCCGAAGGGCAAAGGAACTTGGATTACAGCTAAGAATAAGTTACCCAGCTAGAATGAGCATTATCTTCCAGGGAAGAAGATGGTCTTTCAATGATATAGGAGAATTTCACCTATTTCTACTGAAAAGACCAGAACTGAACAAAAAATTTGATCTACAAACACAGAACACAAGAGAAACATAAAAAGGCTGAGAGATCTGCAAGCTGCTATTGCTGCTGTTTCCTGCGCTGCTGCTTCATAGGCTCCCAAGACCCACTTTTGGCTTGCTGGTTTCCCCAGGCTCTCTCATCCTACTGAGACAAACCTGTCCTGCAGACTTCCTAAGTTGTCTTGTATTGGAAAATGATTCCACTCTGTTTCTGTAATTCTGGCATTCCCTTGAGTCGTTAAATTTCAATTCTGCTTACCTCTTTTTTTGGGGGGGGGGAATGGTGTCAAACTTTAGGCTTTTTCATGCTGCTGTCGCTAGAGCTATATGGGTTGTTGATATGGTTCTTAGAAAGGTATGATTATTGTTTTCTTTTTCTGCACACTTGTCTTTAGCCATGAAGTATCCTGTTAACCAAAAACACTATTGCTGTTTTGTCTTGAAATTGTGATCACATTTCATGCTTTTTGGGGATTATCTTCAATACTTAACTCTGCCCTGGAACTGTTAACCAGAAGTTCCTGTGGGCAATAGAATTGCCACTAAACACCAGCTCTACTATCAGTATCAGTAGAGGATCCTTTGTAATCTCTTTCTGATTTGTTTCTAACCCCCTTCCTATTTTTTTGCGCTAAGAGCCCCTGATCTCTTGCTGCTACAGCAGCTCGTATTTCTTCTCTCTCATGTATAGGTTCCAGATAGGGTTCTATCTTAGGGTCATAAACTTTTCCTGCTGACCTCCTGAGTTTTGTTTTTACCAGAAAACATATATCACCTAACTTTTTGTTAGTTCTGTCATTACAAAATTTTATTTATTTTGATATTTCAAAGGGCTTTTGTTTGGAGGGAAATGTTAAGACAATTCAGCTGGGTTGTCTCTAAACTACCATCTTCAGTCTCTGTTCTTGATAAAATTCTAAATTGCTCCCTATAACATACCAATTCACAGAACATCCAATATAGTATAAATGTTCTCATTATTCCTTAGCTCCTTTATATAGAGTATAATTTTTTTCTTTGATGTTCTTAATTAGAATAATAAATGTAAGTTGTTTTAATTTGTATTTCTTTCTTGGGTATGAATGTCTTTTACATTTCCTTCATTCTCCTATAGATACCTGTAACTATATATGCTTTCAAATTTTTGTTTCAAGTATTTGATTTAATGACATGCTATTATTAAAAAGTATCTTATATTGTTCAATACATATTAATTTTGTTCGTTCAAAATCTAAAATTGTCTGATTTATTATTTTATGATTGCCTGTATGCTTTATTGACTAGCAATGAACCACTTAGGAATAAAATGTATAAGTTTTAAACTATATTAAAATAATTATTGTAAAATATTTTCTTGGCTAAGAAACATGTGATATATTTATAAAAGAGAGAAAAAAAAGAAAAAAAAGCTTGAACACAATAACAATGATTAATACATTAAAAAATAAGAACAGATTTTATCCAAAAAAAAAAATAAATAAATAAACTTTGCTACACCAAAGCTGATTCCATGATGTTTAGTAGTTTAACTGACTTAGCAGTGATTCTCTTTAATCTCTAACATTTTGTGAATGTCCTCTAAGTAACTGCCATTTAACAAACAGTGAGGCATTGTGACAAACCACAATTAAATTAACATATTATATGAAGATGAAAGAAAACACTAAAAAGTTAAAGTGAATAATATTCCCGATTTCTGAACAAAATAAGATATTTATACCATTTTTACATTAAGTTATTATATTTGCATTATAAGTATTTTTTTACTTTTGTTAAATCTTTTCGTACAAATATATATTCTAGGCACATACCTGCACCAATTTTAATTTATGTTGGTTTTTTATAAATTGAGATTTTACTCAAGATCAAAAGTAAATTGTACAAGTGGTACACACTATGTCAAGAATGTGAATCAGCATATTTTTCAAGGGAATATGATTTTAAGAGATTGAAATTCATACTGCAACTACTGAATATATTAATTTTTAAATTCTTCAAGTATTCTATTATCTTCATTCATTATAAAATCTACTATATCTTACAGTTAATGGTAGCTAAGTACTAAATAACTCACACCTGGTATTTAATCACTAAATTTTATGAATTTTTTTGAGCTGTCTTGCCCCATGGAGATTCAATTTAAGCTTTAATAAATTAAGAAGCTTTGGTTGTTTTTGCATAATTAATGCAAGTAAATTTCTATAGTTTCATTTGCTGAAGATACTAATAAAAGAAAAAATAAGGTTATACTTTTGGGGTTCTATGCAAATTTATGTTAAATCACCGAAAAGACAGAGGCAAAAGAAAAAACTCTCTCATCTTTCCATCTCCCATCCCCTATCTTTTTTTTTCCCTGAGGCAATTGGGGTTAAGTGACTTGCCCAGGGTCACACAGCTGTTACCTGTCTGAGACCAGATTTGAACTCAGGTCCTCCTGACTTCAGGGCTGGTGCTCTATCCACTGCCCCACCTAGCTGCCCCACCCCATTCACTATCTTAAGCAGCTATCCATTCTCTCTTCTTCCTTAGAACAGGGGTATGAAGTGAATTGCTCAAGGTCACAACCTTACAAAGCCATTTTATAAAAGAGGAAATGAAGCCAAACAGAACTTGAGTGACTTGTCTAAAGTCATATAGCTAGTATTTGAGACAGCATCTGAACTTAGGTTTTCCTGACTCCAGGCTCAGCACTGTAGCCATTATCCTGTATGCTTCTAACATAGTAAAGCTGTGTATTGCTCTAGCAATTACAGAAAGCAATTTGGAATTGTTTTTTTTTTTTTTGTTTAAGTGACTAAAATGTTTAACTGTTCTGACAGTATGATTCCACTGGTATCCTAAAGAATTCATATCCAGAAAGAAAAATTTATTATATTCCAAACTATACATAACAGTATTTTAGAAGCAAAGAATTAGAAATAAAGTAAATGCTCATCAATTGAGGAATAGCTAATAAAATTATAGTATATGAGTAAAATGTAATTTCACTGTGCAATAAGAAATGCAGAACATAAAGAACTCAGAGAAGCAAGGGAAGGCTTCTTGAATTCAAGGAAATAAAACCAGGAATAATAAACATAAAAGCTAAACAATGAAAATGGAAATACATGCACACATAAACATAACAACTGAATGCTGTCATTGTAATAACCAAGCAGTGCTCTGGAAAGGAGAAGAGAAAATGTCTTTCACTCCTTTTTTTGCCTAGATGTATGAATGAATTGTAGAAAATTGCAGAAATCTGATATAGTTTGCATATTGCTAAGTTTTGCTGAATTGCTTTTTTTCCCCTTTCTTTTGCATCCTTTTATCACAAAGAATGAGGAAGGAAGGATATATTCAGAAATGAAGTTCATGTCAAAACAGAAGGTATTAATTTAAAAAAAAAGAAGTGAATTAGTTTTGTTGTATGTGCAAATGATTATCAACCTGAATAATTCTGTAAGTGCTCTAATATTCTTTTTTTTTAAAGAAGGTGAATAACATCTGGAAATTGATAACATCCCCTCACATTTCTTTGCTATCCTTTGTGTCCAACATCATAATCCTCTTGGAAAATAATGAGGGTTACTAGACATGTGATAACTAACTAACTTAAAGATGAGGAGGAGAGCAGAGCCACAATGGTGGAGAATGACAGGACATTGCATGAACTTTCCCCAGCTTCCCTCAGAATCAATACTAGGTCAAACCTCTGAATGAATTTTGGAGGGACAAAATCCACATACATCTGCAGTATAATAATATTCCAGCAAAAATTCTTGAAAGGACTTCAGAAAAAGTCTGTATCAACTGGGCAAAGGGAAAAGGAGGTCCGGTGGATGCAGGGAGGCCCAGAGAGGGAATCTAGTGGGAACCTCTTAGCCAAAATACAGCAGCATTAGTTGTTCTGTTGTGGTTCAAAAGGCCAGATTAGCATAGCAGCTGGGAGACCTCCAACACAAACACAGAAGGGAAATTGTGAACCCCTGAACCCCAGCATAACAGCAGGACTTGGCCAAACCACTTAGCACAAAGAGAAAGCCTGCAGCAGCTGCCACAGCGTGATCGGTAAGCAGCTCCTCACAGAGAAAGCACAGAAAAATCTCCCCTGTGACTTAAGAGCACACCTCACCCTTTAAAAATAAGCAAAAAAAAAAAAAAAAAAAAAAAAGCAAAAAAGAGCTCTGACCATTGACAGGCTACCATGGACACACAGGAAAGGCCAGAACATAAACCCAGAAGTGGACAGAAAATGCAAAATGCCTGCAGATGAAGCCTCAAAGAAGGATATGAACTAGTCTCCAGTACA
This sequence comes from Myrmecobius fasciatus, assembly GCA_023553655.1. NCBI lineage: Eukaryota > Metazoa > Chordata > Mammalia > Dasyuromorphia > Myrmecobiidae > Myrmecobius > Myrmecobius fasciatus. Next base: position 3,096 of record JAJPUD010007506.1, on the reverse strand, counting down.
AAATGTTCTCTTGGAAAAGACAGATGGAAGAAAAATGGGGGAAAGAAATGAAAGCAGAGCAGTAGTTATAAAAGTTTAGGGGGGAAAGCCAACACCTTGAAAAAGGAAGCATAGAAATTTACTGCAGAAAACAACTTCTTAAAAAATAAATTTGATGACATGGAAATATACATGTATACTGAATATATCCTTAAAATATAACTTTAAAAAACAAGGAAAAATGGAAAAAAAAATCCACTGAACAAACTCCATTAAACTCCTTTAAAAGTGCAATTGCATAAATGCAAAAGGAGGTAAAACAGCTAACTGAAGAAAATAATTCACTAAAAATTACAATTGGACAAATGGAAATAAATGATTCAATAAGAAACGGAGAATCAGTCAAATATAATTTTTAAAAATGAAAAAAATAGAGTAAAATAAAATACCTCATTGGAAATACTGATACAGAAAATAGATATGACAGACTTTTAGAAAAAATTGGAGACAGAAAGGAATATACCTTTTTCTCCATGGTACATGGAACCTACATAAAAACTGACCAGGTATTAGGGCATAAATACCTCAAAATCAAATACAGGAAGGCAGAAATAATAAATACATCTTTTTCATATTATGATGCAAAGTCAGGGAAAAGCAGACCAAAAATTAATTGGAAACTAAACAATCTAATCCTAAAGAATGAATGGGTAAAACAAATATCATAGCCACAATTGATAATTTCATTCAAAATTCAAGCCACTCTCCAATAGATAAATGGTCAAAGGATATGAACAAACAATGTTCAGATGATGAAATTAAAACCATTTCTAGTCATATGAAAAGGTGCTCCAAATCACTATTGATCAGAGAAATGCAAATTAATACAACTCTGAGGTACCACTACACACCTGTCAGATTGGCTAAAATGACAGGAAAAGATAATGGCGAATGTTGGAGGGGATGTGAGAAAACTGGAATACTGATACATTGTTGGTGGAACTGTGAATAGATCCAACCATTCTGGAGAGCAATTTGGAACTATGCTCAAAAAGTTATCAAACTGATCGATGGGGGGCGGAGCCAAGATGGCGGAGTGAAAAGGTGACTTTCTGCCTCTCCTCCGATCTTCTCTCAAATCAACAATAAAATAAGCCTCTGAACTGATCTTCAAGTCATCGAACTCAGAAATATTTGGACACTGCTCTCTGGATAACTTCATATCAGGTTAGTCGGACTCGGACAGAGAGATAAATAGACGACAACTGTGCAGGCCGGAAGTGAGGGTGGGACTCAGCTCGGCTCATCGTGGAAGAAATTCCAAACTCCAAACTCCAAATTCCAAACACCTGGAGTTTATCTGAGGCACTCGGGACACTCTGCCCTGATTGGGGACAGGTGTTCTGGCAGACTTGCCTAGTTTAAGGAGTAATTCTTACTTAGTCCTAGCCCCCACCGGCCCAGCACCTTAAGTCAACTCGCCAAAGTGCCCCAGGGCAAAGCGTCTTCAGCCAAGGTTTTTTTTTTTCCCCTACCTTAAAGAGATATCCACTCTGTCTAAAAAAAAAAATGATGAAGAAACAAAAGAGAGCTCTCACCATAGACAGCTTTTATCAAGGCAAAGAAACGACCTCAGATACAGAGGTTTCTTTAGACAAAAATCCAGAAAAAAACAGCAACGACCATAACTGGTCCCCGTTTCAAAAGGCCTTTCTGGAAGATTGCATAAAGAACCTCAAAAGAGAGCTGGAGGATAAATGGGAAAATAAATTGAAATCAGTGCAAGAAGGATACAGTATATTGCAAGAAGGATATGATGCTCTGCAAAAGAGATATGAAAAAGACACCAATTTATTAAAAAATAAAATTAGTGAAGTGGAAAAAGAGTGCAGTGAACAAATTGGCCAGTTACAAAAGGAACTTAAAAAGGTAACTGAAGAAAACAACACTTTAAAAATAAGAATTGAACAAATGCAAGTGAATGACTCACTAAGACTTGAAGAATCAGTCAAACAAAAACAAAAAAATGAAAAATTAGAAGAAAACATGAAATATCTCCTAGGAAAAACAACTGACTTAGAAAATAGATCTAGGAGAGACAATCTAAGGATTATTGGACTTCCTGAAAGCCATGATCAAAAAAAGAATCTAAACACTATCTTCCAGGAAATCCTGAAAGAAAACTGCCCTGAGATTGTAGAATCAAAGGGCAAAATCACCATTGCAAGAATTCACCGATCACCTCCTGAAAGAGACCCCAAAATTAAAACCCCAAGGAATATCGTGGCTAAATTTCAGAACTATAGCACCAAGGAACAGATTCTGCTAGCAGCTAGAAAGAAACAATTCAAATACCAAGGATCAATAATTAGAATCTGTCAGGATCTGTCAGCTTCCACACTGAAGGATCGAAGGGCCTGGAACCAGATATTCCGAAGGGCAAAGGAACTTGGATTACAGCCAAGAATAACCTATCCAGCTAGAATGAGCATTATCCTCCAGGGAAGAAGATGGTCATTCAATGATATAAGTGAATTTCACCTATTTCTAATGAAAAGACCGGATCTGAACAAAAAATTCGACACCCAAATACAGAACTCAAGAGATGCATAAAAAGGTAAAAAGCAAAGGACTCTTGAGAACTTTATTTTTACTAGGGGGATACTCAAAGTTTGGGGGTATAATTAACTAAATATTACTTTGATAATATGAAAAAGAGAACTAGAGGGGAAAAGGTTGTCATACTGGGGAAAAGAGGGAAAAAGTGGTAAAATAAGATCTAAAAAAAAAAAAGGAGGTAAAAACAAGGTAAAATCCCTTGAAGAGGCAAAGAAAACCTAATATAATTGAGAGAAAGAGGGGAGGGAGACGAGCACTGTGGAAATCTTACTCTCATCAGGTTGGGCTCTAAAAGTGTATATCAGACATTTGATTTCACATAGAAACTTGTCTGTTGCTAGAGGGAAGTGGGAAGGAAAGGAGGAAAAGTAAGGGACAAACTAATAGAAGGGAAAATAGAAGAATCAGGGGAAAGGAGTAAAAACAGGGGGAGGGGATCTAAAGGGTGGAATATTGTTTGGGGGAGGGGGTCATCAAAAGCAAAGTACTGAGGAGGGG
>JAJPUD010007505.1:65354-106312 GCA_023553655.1 Myrmecobius fasciatus | reverse complement strand
GAGACCATCTGACATTTTATTTTTCTGAGCTTCAGTTTTCTTGACTGTAAAATGGGGGATATTGACAATAACCTCTTAGAGTGAAAATGAGGGAACTTGACTAAGAACTTGTCCAAGTGACAGAGTTTGGAAGTCTCTATGCCTTTTCCTTCCTCTGTGTCCCCAGCATTTGGCACAGTGCTTGGTCCACAATAGGCACTTAATAATTGCTTATTGACTAACTAGCCCTCAGAATTACATCATTTGCACATTTCTGTAGATTTCAAGGAAAATTCCTGAATTTTAAATTACAGTTTTTAAAAAAATCCATCTTGGAATGGAATCAGGATTTTCCCCTAGAAAGAACTCTGCTCTGTAGATCATGAGCTTGGTGTTCAAGCCGCCATCTCTGTGGGGTTAATTATTGCTGCAGAAACAGAGAGGTGGCTGGTGATGGAAATTGTCCTGGGCAGAAAGGCCACAAACCAGGGAGAAACCTTTTATTTCCTATGTTATTTCCTATAATTACCCTCCCACCCTATATTTTCTTTGACTTTGGCACGAAACGATCAAGAGAACAGTCTGGCATCTTTTTTTTTAATTTCTAATGGGAACATGCAGACTCTATTAAGAAATAAGAGACCTGTGGACTCGGTGGATTGTGAAAAGCTCCCCATCTCTCCACAACAAGCCTTTCCCATCAGCCCCAGGTTAGCCCAAAGGAATCCCTGGGCCGAGCTCTGATTACCTTGAGTTGCAGGACTCTGGCTAGGGAATGCTTGTTTTCTGGCTTGAGAGCCTCCTGCATCCTGTGGGAATATCAAGCAGAGGAGTAAGGCAGACTTGCTCAGGCTTTGCAGACTTCTGTCCTTGCTCGCTATAACTGGGGGAAGAACCTTCTGCCCACCCTAGAATGAACCAGAGCCTTTGATGATGATGGCTGGGTGATCATCAGATACTTATTATACTTGGAAATCAACAGGGGAAGTCACACAGAGCTGAGTTCAAGAGGCGTTGGCCCTAGGGAAGGCAAATGCCGAGTCTTATTGCCGGAGACAGAAGATGGGGCCAGCCCAAGTGGAGCTGGTCCAATGACTTGGGATTATGCAGCTGGATAATTCATCCAAAAGCAAATTGCTTTTAAAGGCTGGCTTTCCGGTTTCACTCTCTTCCTTAGCTTTTTGGGGTAATGTTTTCATTTGAAGTTTCAGCCTTTGTTCTTAGGTACCTACCACACCAGCCGTGGTTTGCCTGGGTTCCCAGTGCTAGAATCTCTGGAGTCTTCTGCACTGGGCCATTCTGTCTTTCTTTTTCTAATGGACTCATGCTTTTGTCCATGGATTACCAAAAAAAAAAAAAAAAAAAAATCCCTCTGCTCAACTCTTCTTGCTATGTACATACAGCGCTGTCCTGGGTTTTAGTGCTGAACCCCTTAGAAAGTATATAATTGGTGCTGACCTCTGAAGACTCCCACCTTTCCCAGAAACCTGTATATTCTTTCCAAAATGGTAGAACTACCTTGGACTGACATTGGGAAAAGACTGCCAGAGTGCTACAGGATCTGCTCTCTCCCTCAGAGCTATACGGTCCACATAAGTCACTTTTAGTAGAGTTAAGCTAACTGAATGTCTTTGCTCTTGTACCAGTCTCAAGATTCAGGCCCTAGAACCTTACACAGTCATGCAGTCCTGCTTTTTTTATTTTTGTTTGAGGTAAGAACTTCCTCCTCCCCAAAGTGTCAGCTCTTTCTTTTCTACTTTTTGAGTCTTATCATTGTCCCCTTCACATCCTCCTTCAAATAATGAGTAGAAATGGGCTGTGGAAATTACCCCAGACTCAAAGAGGCCTGAGGAAATCACTAGAAAAACTGGACATGGAGGGGCAACACTGACAGAAATCACAAATCCCCTTGTCCCCATTAGCAAGAAAGTTGAGCATGAGAAGCAAAGTTACAAAACACCCTTAGAAAGCGTAAGCTTCCACTCTCACTGTGCAGGAAGCAGAGGTTGGGAGTATATTGTATAGATACAGAATCCAGTTCCCACTTGGTGAGGTAGGGGTGGAGAGAGCACGATTCTTAATTAGCAGACAGAATACTGAGCAGGATACTTTATGCCTTTATGAGACACTGAAAAAGTTAGTTCAAGACAGAATTTAGACACAATCTCCTCAAGGGATGCAGGATGGTGGACATGGAAAGGACGTTAGCTTAGCAAATCACTGTCCTTCCTTGAAATTCTAGGCCAGGAAGTGACCTTTTCTGGGGAAGATCTTTCCTTCTCTCCTCTTTTGAGCTGAGATCTTCACTCACTTCTAAGCAGAGCTCATTAACATTTATTTCAACTTTGTTATAATCTCATACACAGCATTTTTTAAGCTGCCACTTCTAGTTTTGCTTAAATAAATGAATTGACTCACTATTGCTGATGGCCTTTGAGTAACTAGCCGTGGATAGAGAGGGATCAAGCTGGTGGATGTAGATTATCTTCTTCCTTCGGAGCCTTAAGAAAAATGACTTTGTGTTCTGAGCTTATCATACCTTTAGATCAGTGACATTTGGTGAACGGCAGAAAAATACTCAGGTCTGACACTCTTGCTTGGAGAAAACAGGAGAGATTGCTCTGCTCTCTGCAATGATCAGCTATTGGTAAAGACCCGGCCCTCCTTCAAATCCCTGCTGGGTGAGATAAATCACACATCCTATCTATCTACACCAGCTGTGAGCTCCTTTGCTGTATTTAGACTACCCCCCCCCCCCCACACACAAAGTCTTACATTTGGGTACACAACTTACAGATGTTATTGCTGCTCTCCACTCTCCATCCCCTGCTATTTCAGTCTTGAGAATAAGGAAGTAATAACGTGGCATAAAGCCTGAAGCTTTAAACCACTTTCTCTTCCAAAGGAGGATTCAGAACAAATGGAATATTTCCACAAAACTCTCATATTTTAAAAAAATCATCACCACATGTGACTTCTCAATCAGTCAATAACCAAGCCTTCATTCATCACCCAATCTATGGTACATTCTCTCCTGGAACAGGGAACACAAACACACGAGTCACTTTTTGCCCTCCGAGTGCCAGAAGGATCCAGATATGTGACAAGTCGGAAAGCATCCACGTCTGGACGTTTGTTCAAGCGTAGGAATGGATGCCTCCCATAAATCCCTGCACTCTGTACTCCCAGCACTGGTTGGGAAAACTTGTAGAACACTCACATTTACTTAGTTATTTATGTCCTTATCTTTACTCTCCTGTCAGACCAGAGACTCCATGAAGACAGGGACTGTGTCGGCCCTTTTTGCATAACTACACTGGGAACAATATAAAAAATGCCCAGCTTTCTTCCTTTTTCTTTTCTTTTTTTTTTTGCAGCTTTATTTCTTGATTAATTGAAAGGACAAATGGTCATAGATTGAGAGATGGACTGGGAAGCCACTTAATTCATTCCCTTCATTTTTACACATGAGGAAACTGAGTCTAACAGAGACATTTAAAGTAGTAAGTGATCAAGCTGGACTGCGCTGGGTCAAGTGACCACGTTCTCCTGCTTGGACACCAACAAGAGTCTCGATGGGCTGCTGTGAACAGAGCAGAGGCGACTAAAAGGTGACACTCCAGTGTGTTAGACTGGGCCGACCCACAAGTTCTAGAACATTTTTAAAATTTTAATGCTGCCCGGAGGAGAGAGCCGGCTGTGCTCAGGCCATGAAGTGATTCCAGGCCACATGTTTTCCAAGGAGCCATCCTTCGTTGTGATCCCATCTGGTTGGAACGAGTCCCAGGCTGGAGCGGCTAACGTGCAGCAGAGCGGGGACTGGTGCCCCAAACAGGATTTCATTATCGGAGGGGGAAATGCCCTTTTTTATGCCCTGGCTTCTGTGAGAGGATGGGGCAAAAAGTTCTCACAGCTGCCAGACAAAGAATGGCTGTGTGTACAGAGTGGTTCCGAGCCCAAATGGTGATTATCTGAATGAAGGAATTTAATTAAGTTTCCCAAAGAACAGGATCCTGCTGACATCACCGATTGGCGGAATGAAGCTGGCTAATTCACTATTTAATGCGGCGATATTCCGCCCTTAATGATGCCATTATGAGAATCTGGCCAGTGTCCTGCATCGTGCACAGTGGTTTGGCGTGCCCTTAATGGTTTCCCAGTGGCAGGGATGGGGCTCAGGGGTGTGAGAGCCCCTCACTGAGAACATCTTGGGGAGAAGGACCCTCACCCGCTTCCCCTGCTGCCCCCTTCTTCCAGGATCGGAATTCCTTATCTGGGCTAGGCAGATGAGCTCGGCGGCAGTGAATGCTTTCCCATCATCCTTGGAAAAAACCAGGATCTCTGCCGAGGACGCCAGAATGGCCTGGCAGCTGCCCAGCCCCTCAAGGTGCTCTCCTGGTGTGGCCACGGAGCATTTTCGCATCATCCTTCAGTCCATGTAACTCCTTGGCAAGATAAAGATTGGTGCCCACTGGTTTTCCCTCGAATTAACTCTTATTTTATGGTGACAACTTTTCAAATCTGTGTGTGAGTGTGGAGGGAGAGATTTCCATTCTATATCAAATATCGTGGTAATCAAAGGAAAGCAGCATCTTCTCCATTTCTTGATAAGAATGATGACATTTCAGAGTTATCTATGAACGAACTCCCCGATTAACCATATGTTCTGCTTTCTTTTATCCCTCTAGGTCCAGAAGTGACTTCAGAGACTTTTTTTTTAACTCTTTCATTTTACAGAGGAGAAAACTGGGGCACAATTAGGTTAAGTGACTTGCCCACAGTCACCCAAAGGGTGTGAATAAGAGGGATGTTTGAACTCAGGTCCCCTGACTTTCAACTAAGGATTCTTCCTTTTGTGTTCCATTGCAGAAGCATCTCAGACCCCTCAGAGGCCCAACTTAGATATGTTAGAAAATCTCCATATCTCCTCCCTTGAAACATAACAAATTGTTCCCAGGTTAGGGCCCGGCCAGTGGTGAAACAGAAATGGCCCTGTGCTTCCTCTATACTCGGAGGCATATGGGAAATAACTAGTATTTAGAAGCCCCTTTGCCCCATAGGAATACACCTCCCTAGGTCCCAACTGTTGCTTCTCCCTGCCTAGGCTTGTAACTTAATGCACAGGATAAACTTTCTTCCGGCTTTTCTTTTAAGTTTTAATCTAAATCTCTGTTGTAGTGACTGACTTTTCTGAAGTAACCCCCCTAAGCTGCCTGCGGTTTTTTTGGTTTCTCAACTTCAGTAAATTTTAGAGGAAAAATTCTTCATGCAGTAATCATCACTCTAAGCTGACTCAGGAAATTTCCTATCTTTTGACAGTGGTTGGACTCTTTGTCTAATTTAATTCAATTGACTTAGGGGATAGAATTCCAGGTCTGGAGCTAGGAAACCTGAATTCAAATCCTGCAAGTCACTTCACCTCCCCTCAGTTTGATTTTCTTATCTGTAAAATGAGGATAATAATAGTAACTTTCTCACAAGGTTGTTGTAAAGATCAAATGAGATAATAATTGTAAGGCACTTAGTGCAGCCTGGCATAGAGTAAATGGCATATAAATAACAGCTATTATTATTATCTGGTCTCTTTGTGATTGAGAAAAAAAAATCATTTTGTGGGAAATAGGTTACCAAGCTGGAGATTATACTGTGGTGTACATATGAATAGACAAACACTAGAAGGGGAAACTGGGGAAAGAGCCGACCTTTTCTCAGGACTTCTCTCCACTGAGGTCTAAAATTGTCGAGCCAGCAATCTTCCTCTACATCTCCCATCTCTGTCACAACTCAGCCCTCCTTCTGCTCCTCTGAAGTATGCTGGAAGCTCATGCTACTTCTAACCATTCAGATGCAAACCAGACTCTCCAAATCTTTCCCTGAGGTAATTTTTCCTTTTGTACTAATTTCTTAGGTTATGACCAAGTCCCTCCCACAATGGCTTTGATTCTTTCAAGAAGGTGTATGGGCTTTGTTCAATGATCGATTCAATCAAGAAAGTTTTTACCCAAAAGTAACTAATCTTACCTGGGTTGGGATAATCAGTCGAGGTCCCTCTTGACTTACAGTAATAAAGCATGTTTTCTTGCTTGGATAGAAAACTAAGAACATTCTGAGACTAATTTTCTGGGGGTATTGGGTCAAAGGGTTTGGAACAATGGGCCATGACTAATTAGGTCAAAAGACCTGCATTTAGATCCTCCTATTTTTGAGAAAAGGTAAATAATGGAAGGTAAGATCCAACCACCAGGTGCTAATGAGAATTTTGACTTATCTAGTTCAAGGAGATGGATCTCCAGCATAATCTCTTTTCTTTCTAGACACATTTGCAGAAATGGAAAGCTGGCCCCTTAAATGTGGTATCCAATAAAATAAGCACATAGTAACCAGGAGAGACACGAAAACATAGAGCGCTAGTTGACATGTGCGCCCTGTATTCCTTTTCTGCTTAGTTGATCTGTGTAATATTTTAATTAACAATGGACAACAAGTTTCCTTCTAGCTGTCTGGAATCAGTGGTCGGATAGGGTATAGAATAATACCGTTCTTCCCTCACTTGCCTCTAGTCAAGCAATAGGTCTCAGGTAAGAATGGTCGCCCACAGGTCACAGACGGAGGGAGATTTCAGTGTAATTATAGGGTAGAGCCCCTTGATTCAATAGGATTCCATAGGAGTCATAGAGACGGAGTTGAGCCATTTTTTAGTTTATTAATAGAATGCCACAAATTTATCCAGAAGAAGTTTCTTTCTCTCCACATATTTTTCCTTCCTCTCCCCCTTTCCCTTTTTCTTCCTCTTCCTCCTTCACCCTCTCTCCCTCCCTTCCACCATTAATTGACTATGCCAGCCATACCCTCTTGGTTCCGCTCCCACTTTTCCCTCTCCTTGGCAGCTAAGAAGGCAGAACTCTTTCTGTCCTGTCTCTCTTTTCACTGTGCTAGAGGAGGAGAAATCTCTCTCTATTTTTATGGATGGGACAAGCAAACACTTCTTAGATTTTCTACCATCTCAGTGATTATTGGCCCCATCAGGCCTAGGAAAGGTATTGACGGGTCATCTAAAGCCATCTTTTCAAGCATTATCGTCTATCATATTTTTAATCATTGTCAGAAATTCTATTTTCATCACTTAGGTGACTTTCCTAAAATAGATTTGCCTGGTGCTATTGAGCTAGTGATTTATCACGTGCTTCTGTTCACCCTTTTGCATTTTTTATAAATAATTGTCATTTAATAATTAAGATCTGATTTTTCTGACTCCTCCACCAACTTAAGAATTCTGAAAATTCTGCCAGTTGTTTTCCCCAGATGATGAAAGCACTGGGTCCAGTAAATGTGTTTTTTGGGATCTGGCACACTGTGATATAAAATAGTGGCTATTTCTTGGGGGCACTCTGTGGGAACCTTGAATGAAAGCAGCTTCCTAGGTCAGCATTAAGAGAAGGAAAATCTGGCATTTCAAATCCTGGGCCTTTCAGATTTAGCTAATTCTGTGTCAGATGCAGTATTTAGAGAGAAAGGCACACTATTAGCCCTTCTCACTTAAGAACCACTGGGCTCATGTTCAATTTGAAACATATTCTCCAATTGAAAACATATTCTCCAATTGAAACTTGGCAAAGATGAAGCGCGGGGCCGAAAATAGAGATGACTTAGGAATCCTACCTTCTTGAGGCCCCGCCAAGAGACATCAGTCCTGGTCTCTGCTCTTGGCTGCTCACAGCCTCCAGCTTCCTCCACGTTTTGAGCTCCCCAATGTTTACCTCTATTTTAGGATCGACATTGCTAACGAGCCCCGTTCTGCATCCTCTGCGATCATCGAGAGCCAAGAGCATCACTCAGCTCAGGGACAAGGGAGCCTGTGCTGCCACGAGGCTCTCCCAGTTTTGTTTTCCATTCAACAACTGGGGCATTTGCGAGCTTTTTTCAAAAGTATACTCTTTGAGGGCTTGGTCTTTTTTTTTTTTTTTTTTTTTTGCTTTTTGCTGAGGCAATTGGGGTTAAGTGACTTGCCCAGGGTCACACAGCTAGGAAGTGTCTGAGACCAGATGTGAACTCAGGTCCTCCTGACTTCAGGGCTGGTGCTCTAACCACTGCACCACCTAGCTGCCCCTAGGGCTTGGCCTTTTTTGTTTGTCTTTATTTTTGTGTCTGCAGCAACTGCCTTGATGACCTGCACATAGTAGGTACTTAATAAGAGCTAGATGAGTTGAATGGAACTTCCCTGTTGCAATGTCCGCTCATCACCTACATACCCACATTTCTGAAGCTTTGGCCAGTGGGCATTTAAGCACTTAAGGCATTGCCTGGGGCAGAGCGTGGCACAATACCAGCATCTCAAGCCCTTCCATACCTCCTTAGCTGGGAGATTTCTGTCTTTGGCTTTAGATCAATTCCCCTGGCACTTTGGCCCACTGTGCCAATGTCTTCCTTTGCATCTGTTGGTACCTTGAGCAGAACATCTCAGTGCTCATGGTGAGATGAATGGCCCACATCCTTTTCCGATGATATTTTTAAAACTGCTTTAGCCTCAGTAAGGGACTATAGACTGAAAAGCAGAAGGAACCCTGGAGATCACCGTGTCCAAGCTCAGTTTTGAATAGAAGAGGAAACTGAGGCTCATGAAATTTAAGGAAATTGCCTAAAGCAAACAGAAGAGCTAAAATTCAGGAGCAGGACCACTGAGTTCATCACCCCCAGACCCAAATAATCCAGAGTAATCTGCTACACTCAGTGTTCATCTCTGTTGTTCTGTGGCTAATGCTCTCCTTGTGTCCTTCATTAGAATGTAAGCTCCTTGAGGAGGATTGTTTTATTCATTGTATTTGCATACCCAGCTCTATGCACGGTGCCTAGAACATAGTAGGGACTTAAGAAAGACTTATCCACTGATATCTTGATTCTTCCAGCATTACATCCTTCCATGAATTGAAGCCATCAAATACTGCTAGGAGAACATCTATGTAAAAATGATGGGGCTTCAGAAACCCAAGCACTAGGGAGTCATTGAAAGCTCTGAAATCTACACAACTGATTTCACTCTAATTTCCTCCTGTTACTTATTCCTGGGCTCATGTTATAATACAGTGAAAAGAGCTTTTGGTTAGGACTTGGAAGAATTGAGAAACGATGGAGAACTAGGGAACGTGGAGAACTGGGAAACATGATTAACTGGGGCCAAATCTCTTCAACATTTTGTGCCCCAATCATGCATTTGTGTAAACAGATATTTTTGAGCATAATTGAATTAAAGCATATGAGTCATTAAGCAGATGCCTCAGCTTTTCTTAGAGGAAACAGTAAAAATAGTAAAATACTATTTTTGTTAATTTATTCTTGGACATTACTTTCTTCAGTTTCACTTGATTTCTAGGGTTGTTAGTAGTATATAGTCATCATAAGATTGTAGACTCCTACTCCAATTCATTGGCTATGATATTATCACTTCTTTTATACCCTTTAATAATGTGTTGGTGTTTCAGATAGACCTCCATTGGGATGTGTCTTCCTAGTTAGTGAAGGATACTTATTAAATCATGCATTAATCAACCGAAGCACATATGAGAAAGGAAGTATGAAAATCTACGGTTTAGTAAATCTTTCAAAGACTAATATTATATTTCCTAGAAAGCAGGAAATGTTTTTTTTTTTTCCCCTCTAACACTTGACATGGTCCCTAGCACATAGTAGGTGATTGATAAATTTTGCTTGACTGCCTAAGTCCGAACTCAGTGATTTTCAAATTTCTATTATCTGCACATTTTTCTTATTTCAATGTTTCTTCTATGTCCATTAAATGGATCAGATTTATAGTCAGAATGGGCCATAGGAATTATTTAGTTCACTATGCGTTACACATGAAACTGCAAATCTGTTATGTACAACTTGCTATTTTTTAAAATAAATAATAAAGTTACTGTGTAACTTTCTTCCCACTCCTCTTTTATTTCTCTCCTTCCCCTTCTCTCCTTCTCCCACCAAATGTGTGGTGTGTGTGTGTGTGTGTGTGTGCGTGTAAAGCATTCTGTACTTTTATTTATGAGATCTTTCTTCGGATGCAGATAGCACTCTTTGTAGAACCTTTGCAGTTAGTTTGGCTATTTATATTAGTCAAAATGACTTAGCCAGTCAAAGTCGTTCTTTAAATCATATTGCTGTTACTCTATTCAAAGATTTCTTGGTTCTACTCATTTCACTCTTCATCATTCTGTGTTTTCCCAAGATCATCAAGTTCATCATTACTTAAAGCACAATAGTATTCCAGCAGGAACCCAGACTGCAACTTGTTCCCTAATTCCTCAATAGATGGGCATCCTTGCAATTTCCAGTTCTTTGCCACCACAAAGATCGATGCTATAACTATTTTTAGAAAATTGAGGAAATCGAGCTTATTTTCCTTTTCCCCTCATCATTTTGGGAATCGGACCTGGTAGTGGTATAGCTTGATCAAAGGGGATAGGCAGTTTAATAGCTCTTTGGGTATGAGTCCGGATTGTTCCCCAAAGTAGTTAGATTAGTTCACAGTTCCACCAGCAATGAATTAATGTCCCAATTTTTCCACTCCCCCCAACATTTGTCACTTCCTCTTTCCATCATGTCGGCCAATCTGAGTGTGTAAAACAATCTGACAATATTCATTTGCATTTCTCTATTCAACAATGATTTCTCTTGATATTTAGAGGATTCCAGGGGAGCGAAGGGCTAGCCTCCTATCATTTATTCATAGCTCTCATTACATAATGAGCTCATTTTCTTTGTCATTATTTCACGGATGACAACCTTGACTCTCATTCTCCTTTATTATTCCTTTTGTGTCAGGACTTGCTGCCTCCAAATACCACTCCACTGCCCTCTGGGGGAATGCTCATTTTCATTCCTTTAGAGATGCTGGTAGCCCATGAATCATGGCTCAGTCTTGCAAAGCATCATGGGAACACAGAAATACAGAAAGGGGAGGCTTTTGCCTCTGAGACCCGACCAAGAGTTCTCTCCAGAGCAAACCTGACAAGTAGCCACCTCCACTTTGCTGATGACATCGACAGCATTTTCCAAGACAGCCCAAGTCACTTGGATGTAGCTTTGATTATTAGGATTTTTCCCCTCTTAAATCAAGACAAAATTTGCCTCTTTGCCGGTCCCCTCCAAGTCTTTGAGCCCTTACCTCTGGGTCCAGGCAGAGCAAATTTCTTCTTTTTTCTATGTATCAACCCTTCAATTATTTGAGTGAAGCTTTCATGTCTCCCCTGAGTTTTGTGTTCTCCAAGGTGATCCCCCAATATTCCTTTGACCATCCCTCATTAGGCATGAGCTCCAAGCCCTCCAGATCCTGGAAGCCCTCCTGTGGACCCTCTCTTGTCTACTTCCAGAAGAGTTCATCGTGGTGTTGCCCACTCATTTTTGGCCCCAATATGGTCTATGCATTGTTACATGGACCAAAAAGTTGGCTGGTTTTCTAAATAAAATGTTTCTGAGGCCATTCTGATGATCTCCATGAAGATTTTTTTTCTCTATGCTCTGCATAGTAGAAAGACCTTTTAATTCTAGAGCTGGCTAGTGGATGTTGAGTCACAAGGATGGGAGGGAAAAGGAAGATGTTCGATGCAATTTTAATGCCTCTTGAAGAAGTTGTGACATCTGGTTTCAATTAATTGTATTATTAATGATAGACAAGAGATGCTTGATCTTTTAACCTTACAGAGAAATTCTGGGCACTGCAGACACATGAAAAACACAGTACAACCAAAGAGCCTGGGAGACTAGTACTTTGGACTTGGAATATGATCATAAAGCCAGCTTCTCACTGGGAAGGGAGAAGACAAAAAGCTATTTGTTACACACTCATTTCAATAAACAACTCTCAAGGTGAAGAATGGAGGAGATAAAAGTTGCCAAGAAGAGTAATTAAGTCCTGTGATACTGGTTTTAGATCCAGAAACCATCCAGAACCATGACCTGTTTCTCCCTGCCCTGGCCGGCCTAGAGAGATGCTGGCCAACAGCAGACTAGCTCTCATAGGTGCTTTATTACTAGAAAAATAATGGGGCTTCAGTGGACCCCTAGCCAGGAAAATAAGTGTAAGGATTTAGAAGCCAAAGAAAACCATGACTGTACAGATAAACACATATGAACAAAACAACTCAGATTTAGTTTCTATTCTTATTTTTGCTGCTTTAAACCAATGACAAAAGTCAGAATTGGCCTCTATTCCAAAGCCCAGGAGGAGTTCTTTATTGAGGGAAAAAAAGTGACTTGACAGAAAGAATGAGATGGAAACAAGTAAAAATACAATAAATAAAATACATCTTTTAAAAATCCTAATGAGAGACAGATGTAGGACAGCTAAAATGTTTTTCCTTTGTTTTCTTTCTTTCCTCTCTTTTTTCTTTCTTTCTCCTCTTTCTTTTTCCTCTTTCTTTCTTTTGGAATTCTTTTCCATTGGACTCTGAGATCCATTAGATAATCTTTTAAAAAAGTGTATATTTATCTTAGAACAATACAAGGAAACTGTGTCCCTACATTTTTGCTTTTATGTTACCCAAGGCCATCATGTCCCTGTGGCTTTCCCATTTGAGAAGCTCCTCCCATCTCTGTGGTCCTCCTCCTGATTTGTTTAGTATTCCCTAAACCTCCATGTTAAGGGAGAGTTCCAGCCAGTCAAGAAAGCTTTTTTCTTTCTCCTCAAGCTCATCCTCTGATATATTATGTTTTCTTCACTATTTCCCAAGAGTTTTCTCACCCTTCCTCCCATGATGGCCCCTTCCTTTGGTTGGTTTGTTCCTTCTAGAGCTTCATTTTAAGGGATAGATCAGCCTGTCAGGTTCACTCCTTCATTGTTCTTCAGACTGTCCCCCAAGTCTCTGGGATTCTTTCTCCTCCATGCTCCTGTTTGGGTGACCGCCTTCCCCCTTCCGGACCTGGGATAGAAGCTCCCTGAGGTAAGGGCACAATTTCTGCCACAAACGAGAAACTCAAGTAAAGCTTAGAATCAGCCCTTAGGAGATCTTGAGGGCAGAGGCAGCTTCCCCCCAACATTCCCGCAGAGGTCTTTCCATTTGTCTCATCCAACACCCTCATTTTGCAGATGGGGAAACTGAGTCCAGAGAGATTCAGGATGTGCTCAGGGCCACATAGCTAGTGAGGGTCTGAGGCAGGATTTTAATTCTGATCTTCCAGAGACCAAGTCCCCTAAGCCATACTCTCATCTTGGGGTTGGCTGAATCTCCAAGCTTCTCCATCTTGGGTCTCTTCTGAAGCCCCCCTTTCCCTGCCCCCCATCCCTTGTAGAGAGCCAGTTTCCATCCTTGTGCAAATAAATGACCCTTTCCAGCCTCCCCAGGGCTCCTCCCTGTCGGGCTCAGCCCTGCCCTCCCAGGATCTGCTCCCATCTGCTTGCCCTTTTTAGTCCTTCATGCTTGTGGACCTTCTTTCATACTCTTTCTCTCTCATTAACATCCTAGGTGCTTCCACACAAACTTCTGCCTGCCCAAGACCCTGGCTTGGCCCGTCTGCATGCTTTCTGGGGCTCGGAGAGCTTTCCACAGCCCTACCCGTTGGTCAGGAGAAGGAGGATACTGACCTTCTCTTGGCTCCTCAATCCTAAGGCCAGACCTCTCCTTCAACAACATTCACTAACCTTCAATCTGTCCCTACCTGAAGCATCAAGACAACGTCCGTAAGCCATGACATCTAACCATGTCATTACCCTGCGGCAGAACCATGAGGAACTCCCTATTGCTGGCAGAAGACAGCCCTTTCCCCATCTGATGTTTAAAGCCCCCACAGGTTGGCTCCCACCTTTCTTCTGCATAAATTTCACACTATGTTTCCCTAAACTCTTCCCTCAGCTCTGCACATTCTGTGCCTTCCTCTGTTTGAACCTCCTGCCCAGTCTCAGCTTGGGTACCACCTTCTCCATGGCATTTTCCATGGTCCCCCAACTAAACATGCTCCATTTCCTCCTAAATCCTTACCCCTGAGCACTATTCTAAGGGAGATGAGCTGTACTTCCCGACAAATCTCCACATAGAGGCTGGAGGAGCCCTTGGCAAGACTCTATGATCGCCAAGATTTTCCTTAATTCATGTATTTACATTTTGATTTTCTGTTCTGAATCTCCTTCCTTCTTATCCCCCACCCTGAGAAGCCAAACAAAGGATGCCTACTACACATTTCCACATTAAGCATATTGTGAAATATATTTGAAAAAGCAAAAAAAATAAAGGGACAGAAAATATGCTGTATTCAAAATCTGTAAATTCTCTGGAGTTGGAAAGCCTTTTTAATCCTAAATCCTTTGTAATTGTTGTGGATCATTATATTGAATGTAGTCATTTAATGCTTACAATACTGCCATAATCCTATACTATGACTCCACTTACTTCATTTTGCATTAGTTTATATAAGACTTTCCAGGTTTTTCTGAAATCATTCTGCTTGTCACTTTTTTTTTGAAGGAACTAGTGATTTTTATTTTGGTAAAGAAAACATTTAAAGGGCTGGAATTGTATTCAAATATTTGATGGTCTTTCAGATTTAGAAAATGAGTGTCATTTCTTCCCAAACATGTTCCATCATGATCATATACTCCAACTTGTTCAGCCATTCCCATACTGATGAGCATCCCCATAATATCCAATTCTTTGCAACCACAAGAAGAGCTACTATAAATATTTTGTACATATGGTTCCTTTTCCTTTTATCTCTTTGTGATACAGAACTAGTAAGAGTGATTTTTAAAAATGTCTATTTTCCTCAATTACACATAAAAACCACATTTTTAGTTATATATGTATATTGTATATATGCATATAATATGTACATTGTACATATATATGTATACACATATACATATATATATATACATATATATATGAATTACACTGGGAGAGAAAAAATAGAACAAAGGGGAAAACCACAAGAGAGAAAAAAAAACAGAACAAAAAAAGTGAACATAGCTTGTGTTAATTTACATTCAGTCTCCATGGTTCTCTTTCTGGACACAGATAGCATCTTTATCCAAAGCTTATTGGGATTGCCTTGGATCATGGAACCTCTGAGAAGAACCAAGTCTGTCATAATTGAGCATTTCTTTTTTTTATTAGAGCTTTTTACTTTCAAAACATGCATGGATAATTTTTCAACGTTAACCCTTGCAAAACCTTGTGTTTTAATTTACCCCCCCCTCCTAAATGGCAAGTAGTCCAACATATGTTAAACACGGTAGAAATATATGTTAAATGCAATATAAGCATACATACATATATATACAATAATTGATGATTTCACAGTCTTGCTGTTACTGTAGACAATGGCTTCCAGCTTCTGCTTATTTTGCTCAGCATCTGTTTGTGTAAGTCTTTCCAGGCCTTTCTAAAATCAGCTTGTTCACCAATTTTTTACAGGACAATAGTATTCCATTACTTTCACCTACCATAACTGGGTCAGCCAATGGCCCCTTGATGGGCATCTCCTCATTTTCCAATCCTTTGCCACCATAAAAAAGATGCTATGAACATTTTGCACCAGAGGATCCTTTTCCCTCTTTTATGATTTCTTTGGGATACAAGGTCAAAGGGCATGCAAAGTTTGGTTGACCTTTGGGCATAGTTCCAAACTGCTCTCCAGAATGGTCGGATCATTTCACTACTTCACTGACACTGCATGAGTGTCCCAATTTTCCCACATCCCCTCCAACATTCATTATCTTTTGCTATTATCTTAGCCTATCTGGGAGGTGTGACGTGGTGCTTCAGAATTGTTTTAATTTGCATTCTCTAACCAATAGTGATTTAGAGCACATGACTATAAATGGTTTTAATTTTCTCATCTGAAAATTGTCGCTTCATATCCTTTGACCATTTACCAATTGGGGAATGACTTGTATTCTTATAAATTTACCACAATTCTTTATATGTTTAATTGGTCATAAACTCTTCTCTTAGCCATATATCTTGCAGATAATTCTTAAGGAGCTCCCCTAATTTGCTTATGTCACCCTTTATATCCACGTGCCCATTTTGAGCTTGGTATATGGCAAGCAAAGTTGGTCTGAGCCTAATTTCTGCCAGATTTCTTCCAGTTTTCCCAGCAGGTTTTGTTAGTGAGTTGTCCCACATCTTGGGTCTTTGGGTTTATTAGATTAATCTTTTCTGATTTAGATATTCTGCAAACTGGGTGGTTCCCCACAACGTGCTGTTCGTACCTCATCCTTGTTCGCTGTGGGATCCCTTTGGTGTTTTCTCCTTCCTTGTCCTTATGTTGAAACCCCTTCCCCCATGAGTTGGATTGCTCCCACGGACATTCGGCTGCCATTTTCACATTTGTGACATAGTCTAGTATATATAATATGGGCTTAATAAATAATTATTTCACTGACTTCAAAATTTCTAAGAACCATTTTTTAACTCAGTCCATCACCTCCCACTTTGGGGGAGCATGTCTCCATTCAGAGGCATGGCTTAGGGCAATTCTGTCCCTGTTCCTGGTCAGGCTGATGGAGTTTTAAGGAGCTCATTTCTGGGGGATTTTGAGAGCTGCAGCGTATTCCTCTGAACGCACGCAGGATCCTCGGCCAAAGGAGAGCCAGAGATGCAGGAGATCCCAGTGGGATCTCTTCTGGTCGTTTTAAAAGTGAAACTCAGGTCCAAGAGGGAAGGGATTTTTTCCAAGGTTACAGGACAAATACATGCATTTGCTCTTAGGCACTAGATGCCAAAATCAGGGTTCTTGATGTCTTCCTCCCTCAGGGGGATTTCTGGGCTTGAGAAACAGTCAGAGTCATTGGTAGGGGCAGCTAGGTGCTGTCAGCAGTGAAGCAAATGGGACCTCAAACACTTGGAGAAGCCACTTAACTGTTTGTCTCAGTTTTCTCATCTCTCTAATGAGTTGGAGAAGGAAATGGCAAAGCACGCCAAAATCTCTGCCAAGAAAAGCCCAAGTGGGCTGTGAAGAGTCCGGCATGGCTGAGAACAAGAAGAGTCCCTGGAGGCGATAAGGAGACTGATGGAGCCGGGTCCCCCCATGCTGGCTCAGCCTGAAGGGCATTGGGACATAAGGAGGCTGATTTTCTCATGAGACTTGGGCTTTTAGAGAAGTTCTTGGAGCTCCAGCAGCAGCTGCAGGTCCTCTCCTTCTGCCCCTGACCCATAGTCCCCCGGGGTTCAAAGGTCTCCCCTGCTTGCCTTCGCAGAGAGCCACTTCACCAAGTCTGCCCGGATTGACCGCAGTGCTTTGGCAGGAAAGCCACACTTCCCGGTTTGGTCCTTAACCCGGTGCCATTCATTCTGAGCTTCGCCCGCTGCAGAGAGGAACAGAGGTAGGGTTACTCTGCAGGGCTCCAGGCCGGGCTTGTGTCAGGGCTCCTCATGGGCGGGCTGGCTGCCTGGGAAAGGGCCAAGGGGCAGCCACGGAGCAGAGGAAGGGCAAGACCAGAAGCTCTGGAGATGGGCACGAGCCCTCCTCTCCTCAGGCATGTTGCCCGGAGCTGGGCCCACTCAAAGGGCGCAGTTCCAGCACAGAAGATCCATTGTCTTCAGCAGCCCTTGCCACCGTCGGCCTTTTACCTCATGGACTACAAAGGCCACACGGATGGAGCCTCGGGCCGGCTCTCAAAGGATGCCGGCTTCCTCCCAGAATTCCCCGAGACAATGCCCCTGGGATGGCACCTCCCCAGCTCAGCCATCACTTGCCCGTTCTTACCACAGGGAGCCCTCCCACCCCCCCTGGCATCAGGGCTGGATTTGCCATTACCCTTCCTGTGACCTTGCTCACTGTGGCTGCCGTGACAATGGCCTTGGCCATGGGAACCAGCACAGCCTCACGGGGCACTCCTCCATCTCTCTTCATTTACAGACTCTGGACACCTGCTGAGGGCGGGTTCAGACTGCCCCTTCCATCACCAAACTGCATGGGGCCACCCCCCCCCAGAGGCCTCTGTGGCTCCCCTCCTTAGGTCTTCATGTGACAACCCATCATTCTTCAGCCCTGGGCACAAGGGACTGAAATCGATTCTAAATGAATCTCTCCAGACCAGAGCAAATGAGGCTTTGTCCTGCCCTCCAGTAAAGTGCCAATTGTCCACATAAAGGGGAGCCCTCGGGGGACCCCAAATCTATAAGTCATCAACTCACCAGCCCACTCTGGTGGAGCGCCAGGATAAATGGCCTTTCTGCAAACAGTCGCTGGGATGTATTTTTATTTATTTTTTTTATTAAAGCTTTTTATTTGTACGACATATGTATGGGTAGTTCCCCAGCATTGATCTTTACAAAGCTGGGACGTATTTTTAAAATCAGACATGTATCTCCCTAGCCATGGGGAGACTACCAGGAGTGTATAAACACACTCATTTGGGGGTGCCCCCAGGGGCATGGCTGGCTCATTCCAAGGGGTGATAGCCCCCTCAAATGATGCTGAGAGAGGAAGAGGATGCTCACCTGAGTGAATGGACCTTCTGCCCCTCGTCTGTGATCTTTGCCTCAAAACCCCCCAAATGTGGCCAGGGCCCAGAGGGCCACATGTCATCTCTGTAGCTACCAGGGTGGGCACGCTCCCTCAGAACTGGGCCCCACAAGAACAAATGTCTTTGGGGATGGACGCTTTGGGGACAGTGAGAGCGAGTTCCAAGGACACGGGGAGGAAGAACGCTCATGGTACCTCCTCCTGACAAGGTCCTTGGACTCCTTTCCTTCTTCTAACTTGGACAAGATGGCAGTGCTGAAGACACTGAGTCCAGCCTTTGCAAGGGGCCCTGCAGCCTGATTTCACCTTGGCAATGACAGCTCTTCCCCTGAAGTCCTAGCATCTGAGCACCCTTAAATGTGGCTACCTCCTGCTCCTGCCTCCTGCCTCACACCTGGCTCAGGCTTCAGACTGGAGTGAACTTCTCATATCAAGCCAGACCCGGACCCCAAATTACGGGGCCGGCTTTCTGCTGAGTTGCCTGGCACCTGCCCTCCACTCCTTCCCAGTTTTGAGGCTGGTTGCCAAATCAGCTCTCCTTTCCTGGGAAGATTGTTCCTTAGCTGCCTGGGACCTTCTTGGTCCCCCTCCCTGCATGAGGGCTCCCTGACCAGGGCCCTAAGGCCCCTGGATGTGTGGATTTCCTCTGAAAGCAGCCTTGAGGATGAGCATTGGTCCACTTTGGGATTTGTATCCCCAATGAACTGAATTCCCTTTGGTTTTGGGGTGATTGCTGCCCTCCATCCCACTCGGGTGGTTCCATTTCTTTTTCGGTAGGAGTGAATCGCTCACCATCTTCCTGGGTTTAGCCCAATGACTAATCTTGATTTTCCTCACAACCACGATAACTGTGACTCCACTCCCAAGTGTCCCTTTCTAAAGAACAGTGGTAAATGGAACTCACAACTTAACATCTTGGTCCAGAAAGGTTTCCCCAGCAAAGAAAAACCTCCCTAAAATCAAGGCTCCCAAAGTGAACCCATAAAACATTGAAATACATTTATCAGAAGCAACTAGTCCAGTGCAACAGTTACTAAGTTGTTTAGCCACACACTCCTGAACTACTGCCACCCACTACCAAGTGAAATCCTGTCCGGCTTCATCAAGGCAGATGCTGTCATTTACATTGGACTGAAAGGTTCTTGGGACAGAGGCTATTTTTTCATCGTTTTTATATCTAACTTCAAGGAAGAAAGGAAGAGAAGGAGGAAGAAAAGAGAGGGGAAAAGGAAGGAAGGAAAGAAGGAAGAAGAGAGGTAGAAGGAAGAAAAAGTGTAAGGAAGGGAAGAGGGAAAAAAACCATTTATTAAGTACCTATTACATGTCAGCACTTGCTAAGTGCTTTACAAATGGTGTCTCATCTGACCCTGGCTAGCAGACCCTGCCATTTCCCTCATTTCCTAGTTGAGGAAGTTGAAACAGAGAGAGGTTAAGTGACTAGGTCTGTGTCACCACAGGCAAGGTGAAGTAAAGACTGAAGTCATTAGTGCTTTGGACCAAAATGTAGAGAAAAATCATAGCTACCTCCAGTGCTTTTGGAAATAATCAGGGGGATAGGAGTGGAAGGGAGATTAATCAAAGCTAATTAAAGCAAAGGTGACTTTCTGCTTTAATTACTTGACCATTCATTTTGCTCAGCCAGTTCATTTTGTAAGTGTAGAAAGCTGTGCTTAAACCAACTAACAGCTAAGGAGACAATAGCCAATAAGTGACTTTGGGTGTCAAAAAAGCAAATTAAAGACTCAACAACTTTTCAGTGTGGCGCTCACAATGTGCTAAGCCTCCTTCATGAGGGATGATCATCCTGGAAGTGTGTTGGGATGGGAACATGGCATCAGCTGAGTGAGAAGCTTGGATGTGTCTGTCTGTGTTTCCTAGAACACTAGGAAAATCTGCAGACTTTAGTGGGTGGCAATTTGAAGACTCACCTTGGCATTGGTGTTTTAACTTGAAACCTTATGTTTTCATCTTCTCCCTCTTTCCCTACTTAGCTGGGACATTCGGGATAAATATTCTGACCTGTCTCTATTTTCACTATTTTAATATGACTGAAGCTGCTGTTCCCTCAACCTTCTTGGCCTTTCCTTTCCTCAGTCTCCCCCTCCTTGACCTTTGAGTTTCCCCTTTGGACTTCTCCCTTTTTTCCCTCTTAGAAAAAGCACAAGATCTTGAAGTTGGAAGTGACTCCAAGGTCACCCGGTTTGGTTTTCCTCTGAACAGATTCTGCAAGATTGCTCAGCCAGCCAAGGAGAGGGAGGGAGCCTTTTGCCCGTGGGAGCAGCCCCCTTTACCTCTGCTCAGGCAATTGTGGGCAGCTTACCCACTGGCTGTGAGATAGTGATGTCATTGGCCCTCTTGGAGTATGAAAGATGAACCACAGTCTCCTGAAATGAAGGAAGGAAGGAAGGAAGGGAAGGAGGAAAAATAAGGGAAGGAAGGAGGAAGGAGAGAGACAGAGACAGAGACAGAGACAGAAACACAGAGAGAGATAGAGACAGAGAATTCCCTTGTGAGCACTCCCTATGTTGAAAACAGGGGGCTCTTGGAGGTTCTATTTAGAATAAAGAATTACCGGCTAGGGTCTGTGGTTTTGAGGAGGAACATATCTAAAAGGAGGAGGAATACATGCTTTAGGTGGCACAGTGGATAAGAGCAGTAAGATTAATCTTTCCAAGTTCCAATCTGATCTCAGACACTTATTAGCTGTGTGACCATGGGCAAGTCACTTAACCCTGCCTGCCTCAGTTTCCTCTTTTGTAAAATGAGGCAGAGAAGGCAATGACAAACCGTTCCTGTATCTTTGCCAAGAAAACACAGGTGGAGTCCTGAAGAGTCATACACACCTGAAAAAAGTCCCCAAACCAAGAATTGTTGAACAACTGGCCATGCTAATTCTTGGTGGCTCCATATAACAAACAGTCATTCATTCATTCATTCATTCATTCATTCATTCATTCATTCATTCATTCATTCATTCTACAGTGCCTGTGCCCACTTTTCCTCTGTTGTGTTCCTAAAGGCTTCCAGGGGGCTTTCTCTTCAGCAGGCCTGTGCAGACCGTCGGGGAAGAAGATTATTCCCTTTGTACAGATGAACACATCGAGGTTTAGAGCACCATGCTGACTTTTCCTGAGTCTCATACTTAGTATTTACTCCTCAGGCTTTGAACAGCTCATGGAGGTTGGCGTTAAGATGATTAATGTTTGCTCCGTGCTTGTCTCCGTGCTCCCCAATATACAGCAGCCTCCTTGGGAAGAGGGAGAAGCCACAGAGGCGCTTGCGGCTCATTTGTTGGCTGGGAAATTTGATGAAGACCTTGTTTCTGGTCTCCGAAGGTTTGAAGTAAATTAGGCGGGGAGAAGGGGGAGAGACGGGAGGGGGGGAGACGGGGGTCACTCCCCCAAGTATCCACAAGGATGCTCTTCTCCACTCATCCCGCCATTGTCCTGTTTGAATAGACCTTTTAATCACAATCCTGATTCTGCATTCTGTCTGTCTCTCCCTCTCTGTCTGTCTCTGTCTCTGTCCCCTTATACCCACCACGGTATAGTCATTCGGCCACCCCAAGCACCTGGGAAGAGGGCTGGGAGTGCGTGGGGGGAGGGGGGAGGTTCTGATGGCTGGCTCTGGGGTTAAGCAAGCGCAATGGGCCGATCTTTGGGGGGGGGGCATGTCGCAGCTCCCCGTCTCGTCATCCTGCCCCCGAGCAGGGTCGTTGAGGACCGTTGCCGCCCCCCGCGGGCACCCCGTGCGACTTGCGCCCCGAGCCCCGAGCCCAGGAGAGCCCTCAACGCCTGAGCCGCTGCCGACGCCCGCCCCCCCGCCCCCGGCAGGGCCCCGAGGTTGAGCCCGCAGCGCTAGCCAGAGACTGCCCATTTCGTGGATCTGCCCCGAGCTCCGTGAGGCAGGGAGCGGCCCAGGGGGCGAGGAGCCCCTTCCCCCCCTCCCCCGGAGCGGCGGGCGGCGGGCCCACCATGAGCCCGCTGCTGCAGACCATCAAGTGCGTGGTGGTGGGCGACGGCTCGGTGGGCAAGACGTGCCTGCTCATCTCCTACACCACCAACAAGTTCCCGTCCGAGTACATGCCCACGGTGTTCGACAACTACGCCGTGACCGTGATGATCGGCTCGGAGCCGCACACGCTGGGCCTGTTCGACACGGCCGGCCAGGAGGACTACGACCGCCTGCGGCCGCTCAGCTACCCGCAGACCGACGTGTTCCTCGTGTGCTTCTCCGTGGTGCGGCCCAGCTCCTTCGACAACGTGAAGCACAAGTGGGTGCCCGAGATCACCCACCACTGCCCCAAGGCCCCCTTCCTGCTGGTCGGCACCCAGATCGACCTGAGGGACGAGCCCTTCACGCTGGCCAAGCTGGCCAAGAACAAGCAGAAGCCCGTCACCCCGGAGATGGCCGAGAAGCTCACGCGAGACCTGAACGCCGTGAGATACGTGGAGTGCTCGGCGCTCACCCAGAAGGGCCTCAAGAACGTGTTTGACGAGGCCATTCTGGCCGCCCTGGAGCCCCCGGAGCCCAGGAAGAGCCACAGGTGCGCGCTGCTGTGAGCGCTCCCCCCCGGGCCGGGCCCCCCTCTCACCGAGCCGAAAACTAAAACTAAAGAGTAATTAAAAGTTGGTTCTTTTGCACTGAGGGCGAATGTTCTGTGTGGGGCGGGGGGGGGGGGGGGGAGGAAGAAGGGGGGCTCGAGGTAAGGCCCCCGGCGGCTGCCGCTTTCCTTCCCCACTGGTGTAAATGGTAGCTGGTTTTGAGGGATCGCGCCTCCCCAGAAAACGGCTGGCCAGGAGTGTTGGGCGGTGGTGCGATTCTCATGGCAAACCATTCATTGTAGCCCCAGATTGTCGAAGCTGCCGACTGATGCAGGGACTTTTGTGCAGGTTTTTGTTTGTTTTAGAAAGGGGGGGTACTTGTGAAGAGTTTGGGGAGTGTTTGTATTTTCATTAAAAAAAAATCATTCACCAGAAAGGGCGGGGACGGGGTGTACTTGGGTGGGTCTCACTACTCAGACCCGGTCCAGCAAACAGATCTTCCCCTCCTGCTGCTCTTTAGGAAGAAAGAAAGAAAAGCACAATTTCTGCTCCATTGTGGAAGTTGCTCCTTTCCCTCCATGATCTGAGCGGGGCCAGAGTTGAGTGATTCCGTCACCAGTGGGTGACCCTTCTTGCTGCCCTTCTAGGTGGGGCGAGGGATTCTTGACCACGGCTCGAAGGACATTTCCTTGCCAGGTGCCCTTTTTGGAGGGAGGGTTCAAGCTTCATTAGTAAGAGAAGAAAGTCAGGGCATATTTGGAAGCAGCGCAAACGCCGAGTTTAGAACTTGAAAGAAAAAAACTTGTTCTGGTGGCAGGCAGTCTGAAAGATTGTGCCAGGATGTGTCCCTGAATATGGTCTAAGAGCATTTTCACGGAACATGGATGGGAGGTTAGAAAGAAGGTGAAAAGGAGGGGGGCACTGGCTGGCAGCCGTCTCTGAAATGATTCAAAGGATCCTTCCCAAGAGCTTGGGACAGAGAATAAGCTTGATTATGAAACTTCGGGGGGGGGGATTTATTTGATCCCATCAACAGAGACCTTCTCTTTGTTTTGCATCCGAGAAATCCTATAGCCAGAGGATTAAGGTTCCAGTATAAAATAGTGGGATTTTTTTTTTTTTTAAGCAAAGAGTCTTTGGGATTTTTTCCTTCTCATCTTTATTAGGTTCCCTAGTGTTGAAGGAAAGGTTTTCTTCTTATACCTCAGTTCTTCTAAGATACATTAACTACTTCCACGTGTACAAAGTAGGATCATCCATAACTGGTAAATAAAACAGCGCTGAGTCCTTTTGGGTGCTTACCCCTTGGTTCCCCCCATTTTCTTTCCTTGATCATGACAGGCAACTCCTTTTCACCTACCCCTATTTCCTCAGCCCAAGAACTGGGTCCCCCTTCTTGCCGCTGTCCAGTTCCTGATTTATGTAGCCAGTTATCCAGGATGCAGACCACCTTCTGTGACCGGCTCTCCCTCGTAAGCCATTTCTCTGTTATCTCGTTCCACACCCCTTCTGGGGATGCTGCCCCTCTGTCTGCCCTCCCCAGTGCCCATCCCTGCAGTTTTCCTCATGCTAAGCATCTGCCTAATGCCACAGACCCCCACATCCTACCTGCTCTCCATCATGATGCCCCGGACTTCTGAGTGACTCTCTGCTCTACAATCTCTTCCCAAAGTGTAGACCAAGAAGAAAACCAAAGCCTGCCTGGGAACAAACTTGAGCTGTTCCTCAATTGCTGGCCCTGTGCTGGGGCCATGTTGGTGGTTGAGGGTGAGACAGGTTTGTGACAGCGACAAGGTCACTGCTTGGATAACTCCCAAACCTCATTTCTTTCCAAATCCCAGGGGACAACCTGTGTTGCCAGTCTCTGGCCCACTTCTCCATCACAATCCACACCTGACCCCTGAGGCTCTCCTCTCACTGAACTCCCAAATTCGGTTCTGCTCCCATGCTGCCACCTCCCAGCACTGTTCAAGGGGATCTCATACGCCTCACAGGCTAACTGATGCCATACCAGCCTGGAGATCCTGGAGCCCTAGGAGCTCACAGTCCAGCTTCCTGCTTGCTCGGGTTTGTGGATCTAGACATTATCAGAGACTGGGCTTGAACCCAAGTCTTTATTATAAATTCAATGCTTTTTTATAATTTCTTAAAATATGGTCCTGAGAAGAGCTCCAGAAGAGGATTTTAAGTAACTAGATCTTACAATGGATGGAGATAAGGATTGGAATAAGGAAGAAGATCAAATCCCAGATTTGGAGTCAGGAAGAACTAAATTCAAATCCTGCCTCTCACACTAGCTATATGATCCTAGCCAAGACACTTGATACTAGTTTCTCATTTGTTTCCTGGGTATTCATAGGTTTATTGTGAGAATCAAATGAGTTAACACATATAAAGCCCTTTGTTGCAAACTTGACAATATCTAAAGTGCTAGTTATTATTACTGTGGTTATCAATATTTTGATCTCTAGTTTTAGGCATCCTTACACAAACATAACCCTGCTCAAGAGGAGGGTACAGATGTTCCGGTCCCAGGATTTTGTAATTACAAAATCAAACCAGCTGTTTTATTTTCATAAAGCCCTAAACCTTTCTACCAAGATCTCCAGGAAAGATGAGGGTTAAAAATAGTGCTGGAGAAGTTCCCCAAAGTCTCCTTTAGGTAAGGTATTCTTAAGAGACAAATGTGGGATTTTAAGTGGTGTTGATGGCATGAATGAAGAAGGGAGATTCAGGGGTAACCCATACTCCTTTTCAGAGATGAAATATGAGCTCTGATCAGGGAAAACGCTTCGAAATGATCAATCAGAGCAGTCTGATCTTCCAGCTGAGAGGTAACTCAGCCAGAATGAAGCATGATTTGTGGGACACAAACGTGTTCCCAACAAGGAGAGTGATCAGCTAAAGGAGTGACGATGGACAAAGGGAAGACGCCACCGATTCATTCTTTGTTCACGAAGAAATAGGGACTTGGACCCTGTCTGCGAACAACACTTGCTTCGCATTTGAAACATTAGTGATGATTTCTGTCAAGTTTTGTGCTTTATATTAGGTGAACCATCCTGCTGCTTCCCAGAGGAGAATGCCTTGCTCAGTCAAGATCTACCCAGACTTAGCCACTATTTCTGTGACAACATATCAGGAGAGGGGTTCATAACAATAACTGTAATAACTAGAATTTTCATAGTGGTTTAAGGTTTTCAAAATCCTTTTAAAATAATCTCATTTAACCCTCACGATCACCTTGTAAGGTACGTGCAATTATTACCTAGATTTCACAAATGGGGAAACAAGGGAAAACAGAAGTTTCAGTGGTCTGCCCTGGGCCACACAACTACCTATTGTCCAAGGCAGGATATGAACTCATTGCAGACTCTCAGTTTTTTGCTTTACCCACTGTCCCATCCACTGCCACACCATATGATCTGGTTTCTGTTTGAAAACCTAGCATCAGGAAGAACCCATCACATGCTCAGGTAATCTCCAGGGGTTTTTTAGGATTTTTTTTTCTTCTGAAAGTCTAAATTGGGATAAATATAATACTTGAAGTTCATCCTCACGCCTGCATTATCTTGGTTATGTGGTGTGGAGGTGACCCCGAATTCTCAAAGATTGGCAATGAAGGAAAAATTCAAGATCAAGTTGAGATTGCTCTGAGAATGGGCCCATGATGCACTATGGGATGTTATCTGCAATGAATCTGCTAAATTCAGAGACCAACCCTTAAAAACTAACCACCAAGTGATGGATCATTTTGTTCATAGTAACTCATAAAATCCTGCCAGTTAATTCTTCAAGGGTTGACTTTGATCATCACTAAAGGGAGAAACTCCATCCCAGATTACACAGAAGTCATAAAGTATGGGGAAGATGACTCTAGTGAGCCCAACGTTGGGCTTTATTACTCAGATACCTAAAATTGGTCACAAATGTATTGGCAAAAAATTATGGAACATCAGGACCATTTCCCATCAACAGATATTTCCGAGACTCATAATTCAGACAGAAATAGGAGTTGAAAATAAGCCAAAGTCATTTCAGACTTGAAAAACATCATTACTAAATTAAAAATTTGTCTTCCAGTAAAGGAATATTTATTTTTAAAACTTGTGGGAATACTAAATTGTATTTCCATTTCAAAATATCCTTTGTTTCAACAGATTTTTTACTCACCCTTACAACCCGCCAAAATTTCAAAATCATCAGTTCACATAGGGGACAAACAAAATATTTGGCTACAGTCAATCATGCATCAGCAAAAACCCCAAATCCAGCAATCCAGAGGGGAAGAGCGAAGCCCCCAAAGAAAAAAGTCTGGAGGTTGCAAAGGCAATGAGCTGT
The DNA here is from genome assembly GCA_023553655.1 of Myrmecobius fasciatus. Taxonomy (NCBI): domain Eukaryota; kingdom Metazoa; phylum Chordata; class Mammalia; order Dasyuromorphia; family Myrmecobiidae; genus Myrmecobius; species Myrmecobius fasciatus. Next base: position 78,995 of record JAJPUD010007505.1, on the reverse strand, counting down.
TAGGAAGTGGAAGAGGCTGGACAGTTGGAACAATTGCTTAATGATCTCAGCCTTCTCCTCCAGCCCCACATGCTACCAATTCAAGGATTTCCATTGTGTCATGGTACCATTGAGACAACGAGTTGAAAGAATTGGGGGTGCTGAGCCTGGGAAAGAGAAGACTGGGTTATATGGAGAGTACGGGCTTCAAGTATTTGAAGGACTATCACAGGGAGAGGGACTAGGCTCCTCTGCTTGAGAGAGAAAGGGCAAAAGGACCAAGAGGCAAATTTAGATAGCTTTGTTCAAGGAAAAGCTTTCTCTCAATGAGCACTGTCCCAAGTGGAAGGGATATGCATGAAGAGCTAATGGGTCCCTTCTTAGGGGATGTCTTTATGCAGAGCTGGCCACCTACTGCGTTCATGGAAGCCGGGAGTCTTCTTGGGATGTGGGCTGTCCTATATGGTCATTGAGGGCCCATCTAGATGGAAAATTCTACAATTCTGTCGATGCTTTCCCCACATAAAACCCTTGTTTTGCCTGCTCTTGTATTCCAAAGTTCATTCTGGGAGATTTCCCATTTCTCTGATACACTTTCTCCATCCAGAAAATGGGGCTGCACAAAATGCCCAGGGCATCTTCTATTCTCCTTGGTTATTAAGGAAGTGGGCACACAGTTCACAAGCTCCAGGGTCTTCTTTACCAGGTTGAGATAACAGAGTCCATAGGAGCCGATAGACCCTCTCTACCCCATCATCAGAGACCTGGGCAGACATAGGTCAGGCATCCCTCCTAGTTCCTCAGGTGAGGGGCTGCTGATGCTGCACAGGGCTCCCAGCTGCTGATGCTGGCTCTCGTCTCCCATTGTCACTGCTCTTGAAGCTGTTTGTATGTATTTGCTCAAGGGTGGTCTCTGCTGTATAACTGGTTATTTAACAGCTATATGACCCTTAACCTCTTTCAGCCTCAGGTCCATCATCTGGAGAAAGGTAAGGGTGGACTCCGTCTCCAGGATCTCTTTCCAAATCTAGAATGATCCCTTGATGGTTCAGTGTAGAGGGCAGGGACAACACTTTCAGCGGCCTTTGAGCTTAGTTCCAAGATTACCGGGAGAGTTATTTTAAAGGAGTAGAGCCAGGACTCTTTTTTCATCTGGAAATTCTTTCCTGCCCCACCCTGCCTCATCCCACTCAGCAACACTGGCCAAAGTGGCTTTGCAAGGTCCTGGGGGCCCTTCCCACGATGCTTCATTCCGCTTGTCCTCGATGTAAAAATGGCTGGAGAAGACTTGGCCAGGACATTGGGGGTCTGCGCTCTTTGTCCATTGTTCAACAGAAAGGGATGAAGAAGCTCTTCCAAAGAAAGTGCCATGAAGGAGGGTGTCCCCATTATTCCATCCTCCAGAAAACTCAGGAAAGGAAACCGAGGGCAATGTGGCTTCCAGCCGTGACACCCCCGTTTTCTACATGATTGGAGTCTTTAACAAGGAAGGCTCGTTCTCTCCTGTTGGGCTAAATCCCAGAGCTCCGCTCGATCACGCCAGCTGTCCTGGGTTCAAACTTGATGACAAGGAAGACGTGGGACGGGCTCATCCTCCCTGCTGTCTTCTGTCCCCCCACATGTGGAAGCTGAAGTTCATTACCATCCCATCTGGGCTTACATCCTACGTTTGGGGCACAAGGCTTTCAGTCCCCAAACTGCTTGTGGTCCTGTCATCAGGACATGAGGGAATCCCTGTGGAGCTTTCTGGGCCTGGGAGATGTCTGGACCTTCCTCCCATCCAACAGGAAGCTGGAGCCTCAGAAAGGGGCAAGTATTGAAGTAGGGTATACTAGATGGAGTAGCCTACAGTAAAACTCAGTGGGCAAGATATCCAACTGAAAGCCCTAATCTGAGAAAACTGTGTTTTTGGTCTATTGACTCTGTGTGTGTGTGTGTGTGTGTGTGTGTGTGTGAATATGGAAAGGAAGAGTGACATTTTGAGTAGTTCTGTGTCTTGGTCAATTTATTCAATAAAGATTATTGTTTGTCCTTCATTCTCAAAGAGGACCAGGACATAAGGGAGGTAAGGAATTGGATTTAAGTGTTGCAGGGTCACTTTTCCCTCCAGAACCATCTTGGTCCAGGGGCCAGATATAGATTAAGACAACTGGAGATGGCTCTGGATGCAATGGGAGACTTTGGCCTTGTTAAGCTATGGTCTTCAACAGCTCTTAGTTAGACCGAGGCTGCACCCCTTCAGTGATTAAGCAAAAAATCTCCTCTTTCACTTAGTTAAAAACAAAACAACTAAATAACTAAATCTGGGAGGGGAAGATCCTCAGGGTGTCTGTCCAAAGTAGAAATAATTGCTATTTACATTCCATCTGAGGCGGTCAGGACCCAAAGACTGATTGGGGCTTGGCCTGGTACCTATTGGTGGCCAATCATTGAGAATCAGAGTGGTCAACTAGCATCTTAAAACACCTACAATGTGCCAGTTACAGGGCTAAGCCCTGGATTTCAAAGAAGACGGCTTGTGGTGTCAGTAGAATCCACATCAGACCCATCTTCCACAGATAGAAGCATCTGAAGGACCCCCTCCTCTATTAATATGCCATTTTTAGGGATTCTGGGTGGGACTTTCTTCATGACACAATATACCTGCACAATATGGCGGCCCAAAAGCTAATGAGACTTGGGACTGTATTGAGAGAGGTAGGATTTCCAGGAACTCTCGGAGAAATGGAAGTCTCTCCCTCTGTACAGTCCCCAAATCAGAGCTCATCTGGAACATCCTGTTCAATTTGGGTGACCAACTTCAGGAAGGATCTAAATACTTTGGAAAGCATCCAAGAAAGAGCAGTTAGGATGGTGAAGGACCTCAAGGTCACCTTCTATGACCATTGCTTAAAAGAACTAGAGAAATTGAAATTAGAGAAGAGAAAACTCAGGGTGGATCTTCTCCCCCATGGGGGTCTCCAAGAAAAGATGTAGATGGCATTGTCCATCAGGGATGGATTGGGCAGAGGCCCTTTGAGGTTTTTGGCAGCTTAGACTGTGACTCACTGGTCCAGAAAATAGGGCCTCATACTATTGGGGACCATTCTACATCTTTATCTGCTTTGGGTGCCATTTAAGCAATGTATTATCTACCACCTGGTCATTGACATCTCCATGCCCAGACTAGTCCTCGGAGCAGCTTGTTGTTAAACATCAGAACAAAATAAAAGCAAATATAGATTAAAATATCAATAAATGACACAAATGACTGGGTCACCTTTGGGACTCTTAAGATATTTAACTAGGAAGGTGAACCTCAGCTTTTTACAGTTTCCTACAAAATAGAAGAGATTTTTCAGAGCCTTAGAATAGTGTCTGGCCCATAAAAGGTACTTATTAAATTGGACAGCTAGGGGGCCATGTTTCCTACAGTGCTAGTCATAGAATTAGGAAGTATTTTCCTGAATGCAAACCTCATGGTTACTAGTTGGGTGACCCTGGACAAGTCACTTCACCCTGTTTCCCACAATTTCCTCTTCTATTAAATGAACGGGAGAAGGAAAGGGCAAACCATTCTAATATTTTTGCCACGAACATCCCAAGTGGAGTTACAAAAAGTCTGATATGATTCCAACCCATCACCACCAGCTAACTGCATGTTGGTCGACTGCCTGACTGTTGGCCAAGAGCAGGTGTTTTGCCTTGGAGAACAGGTAGGTTGGTGATAGTGGAAGGCAGTTCTTTTCTTGCCCTCTGGTAATGAGGTTTCCCATGACTTACTCTATGCTACCTACTCAGAAGTTTATTGATGGCCTCTAGTGGTGGGTTTGTTTTAGGACAGCTTTGGTCATGCACTCGGGGCCATGGTCCATATGGAACCTCAACAGGCTTCCAAAGCATGTTATTAAGGATGGCTTGGCAGTCACGTCCATATGCTTTAATAACCTCAATCTTTTCTTTTCTTACTTTTTTCTTGTTTTTTTCTGATTATACATGCATATTAATTTTTAATACACATTTCTTTATGAATTATGTTGGAAGAGAAATATCAGAACAAAGGAAAAAACCACAGGAAAAAGAAAATGAAAAAAGTGGACATAGCATGTGGTGATTTACGTTCCATCCCCGTAGTTCTCTTTCTGGATACATTACGTTTTCTATCAAAAGTTTAATGCGATTGCCTTGGGTCATTGAATTGTTGAGAAGAACCAAGTCTTTTATGGTTGATCATGGCACAATCTTGCTGTTACTGTGTACAATATTTTCCTGATTCTTCTTGTTTTGCTCAATATCAGTTCATGCAACTCTTTCCAGGCCTTTCTAAAATCAGCTTGTTCATCATTTTTTATAGAACGATAATATTCCATTATCTTCATATACCATAATTTGTTCGCCCATTCCCCAATTGATGGGCATCCACTCATTTTCCAATTCTTTGCCAAAAAAGAATTGCTACTTTTTTTTTTTTGGCTGAGGCACTTGGGTTAAGTGACTTGTCCAGGGTCACATATCTAGAGAGTGTTAAATGTCTGAGGCCAGATTTGAACTCAGGTCCTCCTGACTTCAGGATTGGTGTTCTATCCACTGTACCACCTAGTTGTCCCTGAACTGCTACGTTTTTGTACAAGTGAGTCCTGTCCCCTCCTTTCTGGTTTCCTATGATATCCTTTTGTGATATTCCTGTGCTGGATATAGAACTAGTAGTGGCTCTGTTGGATCAAAGGATAAGCACAATATTCAAGAAAACCAGTCACAAAGCTGATGATTGCAAAATGAGCATCAGAGGTGGATTTGAATGTCGGTTTTCCTAAAATAGAGGAGTTGGATTAGATAATTTTTTCATCCATCTTCTCGATCAAAATCTATGATTCTGTGATATTATTTTATCCAGGAAGACTGTTACTTGCCTTTTGAGATTTTTCAGAAAAAACCACAATTGAGTCATTTTCCTTGTATTTATTTGATCTAAGTGGGTGGGTGGAGGAGGTAAAACTTGAAAGTCAGATTTCCTGGGTTCTTCAGAGTGTATGTACTATCTGTGTGGGAGAGCTAACAATGTTTTACCCATTTCTAAAGAAACACATGCATCAATTAATACACAATGGAGCCGTATTCTGAGAGGAAGCTCTCTATTGCATCCCAATTTTTTGAACATGGCAGCCCCAGAGACAGATGTCCCAATTGGATCATGCTTTTTTCCATAACAAATCTGGGCTGCATCCTTGACAACCCCCCTCTCTCCCCTGCTCTTGAGATCTCCAGCAGTTGAATTGTGCTTCTGGTCAGAAATGCTCTAATTGCTTTCTTTGTGATATTTCTTTCCTTCTGCTATTTCAGGACTCCCCAACCTGCTTCCGGTTCTGAATGAAACAAGGAAAATGCTGATCCTGATTCTTCCAGTACAACCCACAAGGCCCAGATTTAACTCCATCCCCGGTCAGTGATGGGGAAGGAAAGGACATGTTTCCCCTATCTTGGGTCAAATGAGCAGACTCCAAAGAAGGAGGCAGCATGGGGTAGGGCAGTTCTGTAAATGGAGGACTCAACTCAGTGTCTCGAGATCTTTGTTCCAAACCCGGTGCGCTTAGTTGGAGCACCTGAACAAGTGGCTTTATGTCTCTGGGTTTCTGTTTGCTCATCTCTCAAATGAGCAGTTGATCTGCATGTTCTTTGAAGTCCCTTAGGTTCCCAAATCTCTCCTCTAAACTTAAGAAAATGTGAAAAGCTGCCCCCAAAATACATTCTGCACTTGAAAAGTGATGAGGACTCCAGGCAGCTTTATTAGGCATAATTATATTTAATGATTGGATTTTGTGGAGCAATCTCTTTGCCTTATAATTACCCTTTCCGTAGCAGTCACTCCATAGAGATACCTAGTTATTTCGATTTCTCTGATTCCTCTCCTCTCTTGTTTGTCACTGTCTTGTTTCTCTTTTGGTTTTTGACAGCTTTGGGGATGGTGAGGTTCCCTCCTCATGAGTAAGGGGCTTTCTAGGTTCTGCTCCTTGGAGCCTCCTCTGACTCTTGCTCCACCTGAGATTGTCAGAATTAGAAAACTCACTCAGAACAGAGTTGGGAAATGATCTCAGAAGGAAGAGAAGAGGGAGTCGTGATGTCCTCAAGTCAAAACATACACACACACATACACACACACACACACAATTTCCAAGATTCAAGTTTGACACAGAACCTAGTTTCATGAGAGATGAATTATGTTCCATTTATCCATCTGTCCACATTAGAGCCAATGACAGCACCATCTGCCCCACTTAATGACTGATGCTCTTGGTCCAGATCAGAGCTAGGAATGCCCCTCCCTTCTTTCCTGCTTTCCCTTCTTTTTCCTTATCTTCCTCCCTCTCTTCTTTCTTTCTTCCCCATTTCCTTCTTTTTCTTTGTTTTCCTCCCTCCCTCTCTTCTTTATTTTCCCCTTTCCTTCTTTCCTTTTCTTTATCTTTTTTCCCTTCCTTTCTTCATCTTTCTCATTTTTTTCCTTTTTTCCAACTCTGATTTCAAGGCCTTTCTTTCTGCTTCTATCGTGCCACCAAATGCTCTCAGATATCTCTTTTGATTGCCTTTAGCCATTCCATGTTTGGAGTTAACTTGTTTAGCCGATCTTAATTTTCAAATGGTGTGCTTCCTAAGGCTAGGCTGCTGAGTCAATTGTTCCCAGCCACTCTGAAGGAGGAAAGAGAAAAAGTTGATTAGAATATGCTGGCTGTGCTACTGGAGAGGGAAGGATAGCAAAGGAGAGGGAGCAAGACAGCTGTTGCTGATGGCAGGATGCAGGTAAGCAGGTATCAGCTATTGAAGGCTTATTAAATGCCTGTGAGATGCAAGGTACTTAGTAACAAACAGATACAAACAAGAAGGTGTCTGACCTCCAGGAGCTCCTATTTTCCCAGGAGATGCATCCTGAACATAGTGAAGTGTAACCCAAGGGAAGGAATGAAAGGTTCAAGGCAAAGATAACCCAAAATGCTCCAGGGAAATTTGAATCCTTTTGGAGGCAAAGGAGCATCATTTCTAGCCCCAGAGCTGCTTCTGAACCTCCAGGGAGAAGCCATCCACAAGCAAGAAGCCTCTGTTATGTCAACCTCTCAGAAGGCAGGACAAGTGGAGCAGAATTTGTGTGGAGAAGCAACCTTCTCTTTAAAGGGAACCACCAAGAAGGCCTAAGCTATGGCTCCCTGGTACCTCGTGATCTGTGCTCAGAGACAGGTACTGGCTGTGGGTTTGGTAACAATCTAGCCGGGAGAGGGGGCAGTATATAACTGAGGCAAAGAAAATCAAAAGAAAGGAAGGAAGGAAGGAAGGAAGAAAAGGAAGGAAGGAAGGAAAGGAAAGAAGGGAAGGAAGGAAGAGAAGGGAGGGAGGGAAGGATGGAAGGAAGAAAGAGAAGGGAAAGAAGGGAAGGAAGGAAAGGAAGGAAGGAAAAGGAGGGAGGGAAGGAAGGAAGGAAGAAAGGGAAGGAAGGAGGGAAGGAAGGAAGGGAAGGAAGGAAAGGAAAGAAAGGAAATAAGTTTTGGAGTGTGTGTGTGTATGGAAGAGAGTCACTAGTTATAAAGAACGTTGCGTACTATGTGTAGGAAATTGTATTTGATTTTGGAGATAACAGGGAGATACTGGAATGGATCAAGTCGAGGATGACATCAGTCTTTTAGGAAAAGTCCTTTGGTGGCTGAAGTGGATGGTCTGGAGTGGGGAGAGACTTGAGGCAAGCAGATCCCCTCTGTCTCCCTCCTGCCATCCCCAGCAGCCCTTGCAATGGTCTGGCTGTCAGGAGACAAGGGCCTATCCTAGGAGGGTGGGGAGGCAGTGTCAGAGAAGAGGAGGGGGCACATTCTCTCTGGTTGCCTCCATTTTTTTCTTGCCAGCCACCAAAAAAGAACTGGAACCTCCTAGTCTTTGAACGCTAGTCAGTCATTCCAGCCGATCTGTTCCCCATCACATTTTCATTTCCAGTTTTGAATTCTCTCTCCCCTGCCAGTCCCTCCCTGACCCATAGAACAGGTAGGAAATGCAGTGCTCATTTTACAAACCTATTAAACAGTGATTGTTCTTCTCTGGCCTTGTTTAGAGTCCTTCTCTCCCCCATCCCACCTCCCAGTCCCATCTACAGTTCCAGCAAACTGGTCTCACGGCCATCTGAGCCCAGCTGGCCCTTCCTCACATCCAGGATCTGGCCACTTCAAAATCTGTGGCTCTTCCAGTCGAGATGCTCCTCAGTCTCTGTCTGTGGGAGCTCAGCTGTGTTTGAGCCTGGAATACTGGGGCCTCTGTGCCAAATCCTTGCACTATGGGGTCTTTGACATCCCTAGCACTAAGAGCTTCCTGTCCTGCTCCGGGTTTGTAGATATTGTTAATAGGTTCCTGGACAGTGGGAATAACTGATGCGAGCCCTTCAGGGCCTCCTCACTACTAGAGACACAGAAGAGACTTTCCCATTGATTCTTTTTTCATTGAATCTTTCTTTTACTCAAAACTATTTTAATTTTCCTTAATTACATATAAAAACAATTTTAAACATTTGCTTTTTAAAAAAAAACAAGTGTTGAGTTCCAAATTCTTTTTCTCCCTCCCTTGGCCCTTCTCTTCTTCCTGAGAGGATAAGCAGTCTTATGATGGTCATACATATTTACATATGTAAACCATTTACATATGTAAAAATATGTATCATACAAAACATTTCCATAATAGCCACTTTGTGCAAGAAAACTTGAAAGAAAGAGAAAAAGAAATTAATGCTTTTGTTTGTTCTTTCTCTGCAAGTGGACAGTATTTTAGGATCGTCTTGGATCGTTGTGTTGTAACAGCTAAGTCATACGCAGTTGATCATTGTTATTATATCGCTATTACTATGTATAATGTGTATAATGTATAATGTTCTTCTGGCTCTGCTCATTTTACTTCCTATCAGTTCACGTAAGTCTGTCCAGATAAGAAAAACTATCCATATGGTTTGTTTATACATTATTTTCATGTGCAAATGCTTCCCTTCTTCCCTTGCCATGAAGTAATTTCTTAATAAATTCATTTTTAAATTATTAAGTAATTATTAAAGTTAAAAAAAAACATTTTAGGAAGAAAGGAAAGAGGTCAGCTCAGTAAGGTCACTGAGATTTCTACCATCCAACAAGAGAGGTTCCCCCATCCCACTCTTTGTCCTTGGGTGCCCGAGCCCGCCTTGATCCCCTCCTGGCTCTGTGAAGCTCTTCATTAATGGATAGTCCCCAGCAAAGAAAGGACTGAGATGTACTTCATCAGCTTTTCCTCAGGACTAAGCTCCATCATTATAATTACAGCACGCGGATGTCATTTTAAATTTCCTTTTCGTTCACGATGTCTTCGTTCTTCTGTATCTTCTTTTCCTGGTTCTCCCGCTTGTCTCTGTATCAGTTTCAGTCTTTCTAAGCTTCTCTAACTTCCCCACGTTAGAACGCAGTGAGATTTTACTTTAAATCACCTTCATATAGCACAATTCCTTTAGCTGTTCCCCTGTCAATGAATACCCACTTGGCTTCCAGTGCTTTGCTAGTAGCAAATAGTGCTGGTGTGGACATTGGGAGTATATAATGATACGATGGCTCTCTCTCTCTCCCTCTCTCTTCCTCTCTCTCCCTCTCTCTCTTTTGGCTGAGGCAATTGGGGTTAAGTGACTTGCCCAGGGTCACACAGCTAGGGAATGCTAAGTGTCTGAGATTTGAACTCAGGTCCTCCTGACTTCAGGGCTGGTGCTCTACCCACTGCACCACCCAGCTGCCCCAGCTCTCTCTCTTTTTAAACCTCTTGTTTTTTGCTTGCTTGACATGGTTAACAGGGGACTCTTTGGGTCACAAGGTGCAGACATTTCGGTCCCTTTCCTAGCAGAATCCCAAATGGTTTTTGGGAATGGGAATGGTTGGGCCATTTTTCGTAGTAGCTCCTTGATGGACAAATCCACTTCCTTTGCACCGTACAGTATACTCAGTCTTAATTTACATGAGTTGATGGAGCATTAGGCATATAACCATATATCCAGGACCATTGTGAGTGAAGAGGAGAGTTCAGCAGGAGTTTGTTCACATGTATCTTGGTGCATTCACACAGTGTTCCATGGCTGGATTTCCCTCCTCGTTTGGGCTCCTTTTTGCTCCCTCCCTTCAAGGCTCAGCTGCAGCATCTCCCCCTGCCTGGAGCCTGCTTGGATCTCCCCACCTCTGTCTCTAAGGGAGCATTTTCTCTCTTCCTTCCAGCTTTTCTCTGGGCCCCTCCTTTATCTCCTGCTCCCCCTTGTTTTGTGTTTCACTTGGTTGCTCACAAGATGCTTCCCCCAAAGAGTAGGGAAGCTCTCTGGCAGCAGGGATCATTTCCTTTTCATCCGCTTCTTCTCTTGATCAGCCGATGTACTGAACGAGTTGCCAAATCAGCCTCAGTTTCCTTACCCACAATTTTACTAGAGCTTCTAGTTGCCCTATGAGCAGAAGGGATCTTGGACATCATTTCACTCCTCATTCGTGGTGGGACAAGTGAGACCAGCAGTTTCCCGGCACGTGACAGCAGCATTTCAAGTCCCTCGAGCTCCCTGACTCCCTCCCACCCTGTCCCACATGGTGTCCATGCAAGGGTCCAACCCAGAGGGATTCGGAATCCTGCCCCTGGGGGGGGTTGGGGGAGGGAGGGGAGAGAAGGGGCAGGAAGGTCTGAAAGGAGCCTTGCTCCCTCATACCTGCTCCAGCTCCCAGTGACTGTGGGTTAGGAATAAGGCTTTGGGGGCTCTGGGAAGGTGGGAGCCCTGGCTGGGGTGGAAGGGGGAGAGGCAGCGGAGGGCTCTAAGCAGCTGCCAGTCAGTTCCTCTTGCCCTCTCAGAATGGTGGGCCTGGTGGCCCAGTGGGGTGAGGGCCCAGGGAGGGCACCAGGCAGCTTTCTGCTGCAGGGCTTCCCCATCCCTTTGTCCTCCTGCCCCCTTGGAAGCCCTTCCATGGGGCTTTTGGGATGGGCACTAATTTCCAGCAAACACAATTAATGCTCTACCTTCCATGAAGGAAGGGCTTGCTCTGAGGGGGAGCAGGTGTGACCTCAGCACCCTGCCGGAGACTGTTCTCTGAGGTCCCCCTCAATGGGGGGTGTAGCCCATTGTTCTCTGTCATGGGGGAAGGATTCTCCTTTCTCTAAGGAGCCATTAAGGGGGACATAATGGGCTTAATGGAGCTGAGAGGCAGGCTGAGGGGGGGCAGGGCTGGTCAAGACTCCCCATGCTGAGTCTGTCTCGGAAGCCCATGTGGGAGCTCTCTTCACGTGAGATCACCCATGCAAGGCTGGCTGGGTCTTCCTCCCCTTTCCCAAAATAAACCCAGGCTGGGGGGAGGTCCCCAAGCCCAGCATTCCCACAGGGTGTTTGTGGGAGGGTCACCACACTGGGTCTCTCTTCCTGCCCTCCCTGGGGTCAGATGGGGATGAGGGTCTGCTCCGTTGGCAGAAATGCTGCCAGTGTTTGTGGAAAGCACAGCAGGGGGACACAGCGGGAGTCAGTCAGGCGGAAGGAGGCTTTCTTCAGCTGGGAGAGAATGCTGATTAGATCCGACATGGAGAGCCAGGAGGACGCTCAGGAGCAATCTCACTTTTCATGGAAGGAAACTGAGGCTCGGACTCGCCCAAGGTCATCAGGGTAGAGAGTGGCAGAGTCTGGATCTGAACCCAGGACTTCCGACTCTGCTTCCAGCTCTTTCCCTCCACCATGTACCTCTCAAAACAAGTCAGACTCGAGCCCAGGACTTCCTCAGTCTCTCCAGCAGGCTTATTTGGCAGTGGTCAAAGGGGAAGGGCCAGAGTTGAGTCTGGAGCCTGAGGTGACCATGTCTCGTGCCCTTGGACCCTTTCCTTAGTCCAATTTACTTTGTGCTTGTGGTTTCCCCATTTTATTGTTCCAAATGAGGCCAAAAGTTAGGTGCTCATTGGCCAAATGAGTGCAAAGGTTTTCCTCAATTGCTTTTTTTGAAGCCCAAACTCTCTCCCGCAGTTTACAAATGCTTCTCTGTTGTGTAGTGAGGGAGAGCCTGGGCTGTCCCTAGATGTTCATCCCTGATGCCCTTCCAAAATTATGGAACCTGACTAAAGGGTCACAGTGAGCATTAGATGTTCCCTTCAAGGCTTAACTTACGGTCTCTCTTCCAAGAAGCTCTCCTTGAGCTCTCCAGGTACCAGCCTTCCTGCCTGCCTCAGGTACTCCTCCAGCACTGTTACTCTTTCTCCTTTGGTCCCCATCAAGACTCCATCCCACTCCATCTGTGTTATGGGTTTCTGTGGCTGAAGCGTTGGCTTGTTGGGTGCTGAAAGCTCCTAGAAGACAGACCCTGTGCCATCTGATGCATCCTGGTACACACAGTGCCTGGCAAGGTTTAGCGAGGAGAAATGAGCTGCATGGGACCAAGAGCTTTCCCCCTCTCTCTGGGAGACTCCTCTGGCTGTGGGTCTGTTCTCCAGGCCTGAGACTCTCAGACCCAAGGATTTCAGATGGAAGCTGGATTGGGATTTCCCCAAATTTCCCCTTTCCCCACATACAAGTTCTTTTACTCTTGGGCTCCTCGAGATTTCTTGTGTGAAAACAAGCAGTCTAAGCTTCTCTGAAAGGCACAATCTGCTTCATGATTGGCAGGTAAAGGCCAGACCCAGCCGAATGAGCTGCTTTGGGCCAATTACCACAATTACTGTGAGGAACGGGGGATCAATAGGCAATCTGAAGAAAGCAAAACATGAGGATAACCCCAGAAACAACGGCTGGTGAGCTCCATGAATATTTGTTGGGCTCTTTTTTTGGAGGGGGGCCAGGGTTGAGGTCATGACGTACCCACTTCTGACACCAGTCTCCATACACGCTCTTGACATCAAGCACCTAGGAGCCATATTGCTTTACTTACCAATAAGGCTTCGGTAATTATGAGCTAAAGAAAAGGTAAATACAACTAGAGATAGATCCAAATGAGAGACTCTATTTCCATGGAAATTTGTTAAACTAAGAAAAAGTAAAAATCACAGAATCTCTGAGGGAGAAGGAAAGGTGTTTGGGGGTCATCTAGTCTAACCTGTACCTAAAAAAAAAGATTCCCCCCTTCACTGCTCACTGAATGAGACTCTCCTTGGAAGTGCCCCAGTAAGAAGTGGGGGGGGGGTTCCCTCACTTTGTTATCTCTGAAATGTAAAATGCTATTTTTCCCCGCCTCTCTTTTGGGACGGGAGCTCACATCAGCTGCACATGGAGATGTCCAAGTAGAAAGAGATTCGGCATTTCAAAGCCACAATTATTTTCCTTCTTCTAGAAAAAAAAAAGTGAGAACATTGGCTTAAAGAAAATGGGTAAGATCAAAGAAATGATGAGATCACAAGATCCCAGACCTCTGGCGGAATGGCAAATACTCCCATCTCCTCTCATTCTGCTGATGCAGAAACTGAGCTCAGGGTGAGACTAAGGACAAGCTGCCTAGCTTTCCGAAATGTCCTGTACTTCTTGGGGAACAGGACGATTTTTTTAAAACTAGAAACATGTATACAGTGTTTGTCCAAGGTGATTCTTTTCTTCCTTCCTTTCTTCCTTCCTCCCTTCCTCCCTTCTTTCTTTCTTTCTTTCTTTCTTTCTTTCTTTCTTTCTTTCTTTCTTTCTCTCTCTCTCTCTTTCTCTCTCTCTCTCTTTCTCTCTTTCTTTCT